>QOCX01002373.1:0-22790 GCA_005959815.1 Sarcophaga bullata | reverse complement strand
GCAGCTATACTAACCGGGTATCCAGCTATGAAGCTGTTCTTGCTAGCTAGGCAGCTGAGCTAGCCAGCTAGGGAGCTATACTAGCCAGCTACGGAGCTTTTCAGCCAGCAAGGGAGCTACACTAGTCAACTAGGGAGCTACACTAGCCAGCTAGGGAGCTCCACCAGCCAGGTAAGCAGTTGTACGAGCTATTTAGGCAGCTATACTAGCTAGCTAGGCAGCTGTACTAGCCGGGTATCCAGCTATGAAGCTGTTCTAGCTAGCTAGGTAGCTGTACTATCCAACAAGGGAACTAAAGAAGCCATCAAGGCAGCTATACTAGCCAACTAGGGAGCTATAATGGCCAGCTAGGCAGCAGTACAAACTACCTAGTCAGCGTTATTAGTCGGTTACCCAGCTATGAAGCTGTTCTAGCTAACTAGGCAGCGATACTAACCAGCTAGGGAGATATGCTAGCCAGCTAGGGCAGCTATACTATATATTCTAGCCATCTAGGGAGCTCTACTAGCCAGCTAGAGTTATAGCAGCTATACTAACCGTACTAGCCAGCTATACTAGCAAGCTGGGCAACTACATTAGCAAGTTAGGTGCTTTACCAGCTATACTAGTTATATTAGCAAGCTAGGCAGCTATACTAACCGGGTATCCAGCTATGAAGCTGTTCTTGCTAGCTAGGCAGCTGAGCTAGCCAGCTAGGGAGCTATACTAGCCAGCTACGGAGCTTTTCAGCCAGCAAGGGAGCTACACTAGTCAACTAGGGAGCTACACTAGCCAGCTAGGGAGCTCCACCAGCCAGGTAAGCAGTTGTACGAGCTATTTAGGCAGCTATACTAGCTAGCTAGGCAGCTGTACTAGCCGGGTATCCAGCTATGAAGCTGTTCTAGCTAGCTAGGTAGCTGTACTATCCAACAAGGGAACTAAAGAAGCCATCAAGGCAGCTATACTAGCCAACTAGGGAGCTATAATGGCCAGCTAGGCAGCAGTACAAACTACCTAGTCAGCGTTATTAGTCGGTTACCCAGCTATGAAGCTGTTCTAGCTAACTAGGCAGCGATACTAACCAGCTAGGGAGATGCTAGCCAGCTAGGCAGCTATACTACCTAGATGTAGTCTAGATATACTAGCTAGTCTAGCTATACTAGCTAGTCTAAGCAGCTATACTAACTAGCCAGCCAGCAAGCTAGGCAGCTGTACTGGCTATATGAACCAGCTATTCGGCCAGGCTAGTGTAACAAACTAGATGGCCAGTGTAGATTCCTAGCCTGTTCTAGTCAGCTATTCTAGCCAACTATTCAGCTATACTACATATTCTAGCCATCTAGGGAGCTCTACTAGCCAGCTAGAGTTATAGCAGCTAACAACCGTACTAGCCAGCTATACTAGCAAGCTGGGCAACTACATTAGCAAGTTAGGTGCTTTACCAGCTATACTAGTTATATTAGCAAGCTAGGCAGCTATATTGGCTAGCTGTCTTAGCTATACTAGTTAGCTAGGCAGCTATACAAACTATACTAGCCAGCTAGTCAGCAATAACGTCAGATATATCAGCTGGCGTATTGTATTTAATAAATTTAGAGTTAAAAATGAAATCGAAAAAGGACTCACTTCGTTTGTTGCTGTCTGTGCTCTTCCATACGATGTAGGGGGTTTTGGCATCGCATCTGCAATCAAAACCTCCTGTCTGTTCCTGTGCGCCTAATCCATTAGATGTTTGAGGGCAGGTAGTGACGGCTCCTTCTTTTCGTATGGCAGATATGCGGATGATATCTGGTAGCTAGTGCTCCTAGCGCGTTTGCTGCTTGCACTGTGAGGTCTGAATCGCTAATCTATGGTAAGAGAAAAACGTTAATTACTTTTATGAAAGGTGTACAGATCCTTACCTTATCGATTGCCGGTGGTACAAAAAGGGTGTAGATGTTAGACCCGAATCCATGAACTTTGTTCTTAAGAGCCAAGCTCTGGGATCAGGACCGCATCCACGTTCTCCTGGATCATGAACGACAGCAGATTCTCACTAACAGCCTTGGCATTACACAGATTAATCTGAATCACCTTTATCCGTTACGAAGTGCAAAAGCTGCAGAGATTCCGGGCCTATATTGATGCAGAGATCCTTTCCAGCATAATTGTCCTTTGCACTGGCGCGCACGTTATGTCATCCAATATGACCATTTTAGCTCCACATTTTGCTTTTCTTAAATTTGTGGAAAGCTATGTTTTCCTTTGTATTATCTTCTTTCCTAATAAAAATAAAAAAAAAAATAAAAAAGGAAGTAAAATACTTTTATTTTAGCTTTCTTTAGCCGAAAAGATAACTATCTTTATCAACTAGTTGACAAAGTAGTAGTTGGAGCAGTAAGCACTGAACTTTTTTTGTTTCTTTCCAACATATTTTCCCGATGACTAATTCTTCTTCTTCATTCAACTTGTTCCACCTACAAAACTTTGGCATTTACAAATTCCCAAAAGATTTCCTTTGATAGAGAAGTACTGACACCGTTAATACTGCCATTTTCTTTAACAAGCATTACTTTGTGGCGCATAAACAATTTCACTCACCCCTACCTACCGCTACTCCTTCGCTTTGTATTTTCAACAAACGTAACATTTCCATAGAAAATCTATTTCATTTTCTATTCGTAATAGTTTTCACGCAATAAACATTTCATGGTAAGAAATTCTTCGAAATATACTCGAGGTAAGGAAAGAAAGAAACGAAAAAAAAGAATTGAACATTTTTTTGGCAGCTGTTCGAACAAATCCTTCTTTCTTTTGTTGTTTGGCATTCAAAGTCTTTTTCAATTCAGCAAACGGATGCCATTCGTAACAGTTTTGCTTTTTTCAATTTCCGTCAGTTTTTCTTTACATTTACGATTTTTACTACAAAAAAGTGGGTGAAAAACGACCATAAATTGAAAATTAAATGTGCCGTATAAAGTTCTCCTTTACTTTTTTCTTTTTTTTTCTATGATTTAAAAATAATGCGCAATTTGATGGGTGTTTAAGTTAAATGGGGAAGCAATTTACTTTATTTCTTGTTAATATATGTGGCAGTCATCCATTCCCCATTGCTTTTAAAAGGGCAACAGGGAGAGAAAAATAAACCCTTATGTATTGAAGGAGTATTCTTATTAGGCTAATACGAATTCATAGCTAAATCTTCGGTAATTAAAAACAAAACAAAACTTTTTAATTTTTTTTTTTTTTTTTGACAGGTGTTGGCCACGCCATCACTTTCAACGACGAGTTATTATTACAAGTTGATGATTGCAAGCTTCTTTTAGCCTGAATTGGTTGATCTGGACGCCAACGTCAACAGGACGACATCAGTTCCACATAACTCATGAAACATTGGATGCTCTACATGAGCGATTTGAGATCATGTTCGTATCACGTGCAGGTGATGTGAACTGATTACTTAGACTTTGCGATTGGACCACATTAAACTTCTTTTTGTGGAGTTGTTTTTTTTTAACCGCAAGTGTATGCGAATAAGCTATAAACTTTAGTAGACCTCAAAGCCAAAATAACCAATGTTATCATTCAAATTCAACTTAATTTATGCGCCAGAGTAAGGAAAATTGGATATTTTGAATGTGCTGCACTCAAAGAAGGCCTGACGGGAATTTGAACGATGTTATATTCCACACATGATATCAATAGGATATTCGAGGATAATCAGACACACAATGTGTTTTAATTAAATTTACAGATAGGAAGCGCTTAATGAAAGACCCGATAACCTTCTTTTTTAATGCCGTAAATTGAATATCATTGTGAAATTGAACAAGTGTATCGAGTTAAGAGCATAATATGTTAAGAAATAAAGAAAATTTTTTCTCAAATATTCTGTGTTTCCCTTCTTAAGTCAGCTAACTTTAGGCCCGCCATTATTCAGTACTCCTAAGGAATAATGATAGAAAAAATGAAGATATTTTGTCTTTCTGAGGCCCTGAATTCCATAAATACCACAGTATTAAGGAGTTTTTAGGCCAATTCGTAGCGATGGCCGAAAGGTGGATCCACCACAATAGACCAATAACCAAACAACATACAATGCATTATATTTCTCGTAGCAAATTGGCCATAAAAAATTCAGGGCTTGGTTTGTGAACGATTTTTTGGACGTACACGGTGTAATTGATCAAACGGGTAAAAGAATTAATGACGATATTATGAGGATTTATAAAAAGAACTATATTTGACCAAGAAAAAAGACAATACAATGCTGCAAAAATGCACTGCACCAGAATCTAGGTTTCATTTAAAAACTCACAGACATATTGACTCGCCCTCGTACCTCATATAAATGTCATTAATTCTAAATATTTGCATTTAAATTCTTAAGTTATTTTTCCTGGAAAACCCGGCCGACCATACGGCAAGAATGCATACACATTCGCTTCCATTTCTGTCAAATTCCTTTACGTAAATGAAATTCCTTTAAACGTTTGCTTAACAACCTGTAAAATAATTCTATTATTACACAAACAATTAAAGAAAAATCGTTCCCTGGCAACTCCTTTTAACTGTAAACTCTGCAGACTACCACTGAAAATACCCACGCACTCACAAGCAGTTATTTTATAGTCATGAATAAATACTCGTACTATTGCTTGATCGATATGTAAATTCCATAGTTTCCAAGTTGTTACCTCTCTGCTGTTATTCGGTATTTCTGTTGAAATATTTAAACTTTTAACCCTGACAAGTAGCAGTCGATAATGGTGTTAAAGAATTTTTATAAATAAAAAAAAAAAGATTAAAAAAGAAAAAAGGAGACGGAAAAAGTTGTTTAATAAACACCCTTCATTGTGATTTCCATTTCTAATGTCACGTAAGTACGAATAGTAATTAAACTATTAACAATAGAAGAGTACTATTTCACTGCAAAAAGCATGTAAACATTCCTATACTCGATTACAACGTTGCAATACGCCTACAAATTGTATAAAAATAAATAACGTCTTACTAAAACAACAAAAAGAATGTAGACGACATTATTTGCTAAAATAGCAACAACAATGGAACATAGTATAGTACAGTGCTCTGAATAATTTTAAAAGGAATGAGATGGGATAATTGAAATTGTGATAGAATTGTGTTTAACCTTTTTAAAGAGAATATATAGGCAACCCAGTGACACTTCTTTGTGAACTTTCATTTGCTCTTATATTTCTCTACGTCAATACCCCTATATATCTCAGGTCATTCACTAAACGCTTTCTATCTTTAAATTTAAATAAAACAAAATTTTGACTCGTTTGAAAGACCCATTGATACCATTATGTGTGGAACAATACTTTATTTAAATATTTGCAACAGGTTCTCTGGGTAAGACCCTTCCGATATGTCCTATTTTCCATGATCTCTTTCGCATAAATCAGGTTAAATTTTACCGATAGCAACGGTTTGTTGGCTTTGAGGACCACTGCTGTTTGTGGTTTATTTGTAACTGTCTACGACTTATAAAAACCGTACAAAAAAGTTTAATGGAGTAATCATCATCCTATTTTGCTCTCTCGTCAAGCCAACGTCATTATCGACGCTCTTGGATCTTTTGTTTATTGAAATCATTCCAAATTTGATCATTTTGTTTGTTAAAAATAATTTTTTTTAAAAAGCTCGCGGCTACTTTGCCCGAACATTAATAACTTTATTAATTGCACGTGCTATTAAATATTATATCCGTGAACGGACTAAATAAATAACAACCAATGTGACAGTCGGAGCTTCAGCAAAATAGCCGTTTATCAACTGTCAAACCTTAGAAGTCTCTGTTGGAAAAGCCGATATATATTACGAGAGTCAACTTTTCAATGTCGAACTCCATGCACATATAGCACAGAGGCACAAGTCCGTTGCAAACGATTTTTTGAGAAGGACTTGAAAATGTAACTGTTTAAAAAGGAAACGGTTGAAGAAATTCTATCCGTCTGGCCGTCAAAAGAACTAAGCTTAACTGATGACTTGCTAAATTGAGTTTTAGGCATTGTTGATTCTAGGAAGGCGGAGTACACCTTTATTTAGCTCACCTGGTTATAACTCAGGTGGTTTTACAATTACTACCTACACTGTAACCGTACACGTATTCTCGAGTTTCTTTGCACTCTTGACGAACACGTACTACAAAAAAAAAAGAAAGACAATTTCTAATGAAGAATTTGAGTTTGGGCTTTTATTTGCCAAGTTTATTATGTTCTGTGTTTGTCTATTTATTCAATTGGTTACAAAAATTTAACGTTATTAAATGAAATTTTCAAATCAAAACAAATTGCTCGAATGGCAGTAACGATAACAATAACTTGTAAAATAATAACGGTTGTATAAAATTAACGATTATAAAAATGTAAATAAATTTTATGATTCCAAATTTATTTTGAAAAAATCTGGAACTGATTGATCAAAAATTTTAATTTTAAAATTATTTTAATTTTAATTTTTTTCTCTCTCTTTTCAGATCCTTAACCCTATTGCTACTGCTGTATGATTTTGTTTTTCGAAAGTAACTGCTTTAACTTCCTGTCTTTTATAATATAAAAACCAAACGAAATCTGAAATAAATACCGTAACGACCACCATTTTTAATTAACGGTTCCACCAAATAACTTACGCCATTGCCACAACTAACAACAACAATTTTAATTGTCTTCGTATTTACAACGAAATTTTTTGTTTCTAAAAACAAAAACAAAAAAAAAAATAAAAGAAATACTCCAATTGACAATAACTAAAGAGGGACTTCCTTTTCCATCCAAAGTTAAGAACCAGTTAACCTAACACACACTCACTACTCGAACAAATTATACAAAGTTTTGTTGGTAGTTTTTTCAACCTCCTTCCTCTTTTTTGTAAATTTAACAACTATAACAACAACTACAATAAGTATAACAACAACTACAATATGGGTCGTAAAGTAACAGTTGCTGTGTCAACTTTAAATCAATGGGCATTAGATTTCGAAGGCAATTTGGCTCGTATACTGCAATCGATTTTGGAAGCCAAAGATATGGGCGCATCATATCGCACCGGTCCGGAGTTAGAAGTTTGGTAAGTAACAAAATTAACTGAAATTATTTATTAAACTGTTTAAATAAATGACTGGTTTTGATTGCGGTTAATTTTTAGTACATTCTTGCAACGGCATTTGGACCTTGTATTTTCTGGTAATAATGGCATTGGAGACACTGTGGAACATGTGGAAATGAGCTTCATTAAAACGAATATATGCCCGCATTGAACCGACATTTACCAATTTCTGTAGAACTTCTACATTTCCTGAACGGAAAACTGATACAATTGCGTTTTGCGTGCCGATACATGAAGATAATTCATGTTATGAACGATGTGTGTGTGTGATCTGGCGTTGTTCCGATGAAGCGTAATAACTTTCATTTCTGACCATTTTAATTACATTCCTTCCAATACTACCAGGCAAACAGTATTAACTTTGTAGTGTCAATCCAGGCTTTGCCACTGTCTCACGAACTTCATGTTCATTGTCTTTTTCGCATATTAAAGCCGAATGTGGGTTACTTCTTCCGATTACAATTAGTGTCGCTTCTGTAATGTTCGATTTCGTACCATTTTGGCAGTGAATTCAAAATTAAATATCAGTTCGTTAAATTTCTGACTAAGGCATTTAGACGCCGATATTCTTTGTGTATCCAGTTTTCTTCTAATAGTTGATGACTCCCTAGTTCTCTAATTCAGTGCAGCGTCTTGTCTTTTGTACCTCCTATCCAAGCTGACGCTAATGACGAACTGTCATTCAATCTACAGTGTCAAGCACAATAATGCAGATGCTTATTAAGTGTCGGTAGTTAATGACAGCCACAGCAATATTTGTGAATTCCATGTAGGCAACAATATGTCAACCATGTCAATCAATCAATTTTGTTTAATTTTCCATTTTTTTTGCCCCCTTAAATTAAAATGCCGTCAAACCTACACTTTCTTTATAGTGGCTACAGTTGTGAAGATCACTTTCGTGAGCCCGATACATTTTTACACTCCTGGGAAGTTCTATTGGAAATTATGATGTCGCCCATATGGTAAGCATCACAAGTTTTTAAAACTTATCGAATAAAAATCAATTTACTGAGCTTTGAATTGTTCCAGTGAAAATATACTCGTGGATGTGGGTATGCCGGTAATGCATCGTAATGTGGCGTATAATTGCCGTGTGGCTTTTTTCAATCGTAAAATTTTACTTATCAGACCCAAGATGGCCTTGTGTGATGACGATAATTACAGAGAGACCAGATGGTTTACAGCATGGACCAAGGTTTGTTACTGTTACCACGTATGTACTTGCTTAAATCATTTTGAAAATATCAATTTAGGATTTCCAAACTGAGGATTACTACTTGCCACGCATGATTTCACATCATACCGGTCAGCAGACAGTACCATTTGGTGATGCTGTTATAGCCACTAAAGACACCTGTATTGGTTTCGAAATCTGTGAAGAATTATGGAATGTCAAAAGGTGTGTTTTTGTCTTTTAATTTCAGAATTTGTGTCGCTGTTCTAAAGGTGTTTTGTTTTATTAATTGCAGCAAACACATTAACATGTCCTTGTCGGGTGTGGAAATAATTTCGAATGGTTCTGGCAGTTATATGGAACTACGTAAAGCCTATATTACAACCGACTTAATACGTAGTGCCAGTTTCAAAGCCGGCGGTGCCTATCTCTTTAGCAATTTGAGAGGCTGCGATGGACAACGTGTATTTTTTCATGGCTGTTCTGCTGTTGCTTTGAACGGTGAAATTGTGGCCAGAAGTAAACAATTCTCTTTGCAAGATGTTGAAGTCACCTTAGCCACTATCGACTTGGAGGAAATACGTTCCTATCGTGTATCACGTCGTTCCCGATGTACCGCAGCTGCCCAGGTGCCCAATTATCCACGTATCGATTGTGATTTTGAAATGTCAACACACAACGATATTTTCAAAACTGCCAATGCGCCCTTACAATGGGTGTATCATACGCCTGAAGAAGAAATAGCCATGGGTCCAGCGTGTTGGTTGTGGGATTACTTGCGTCGCTCTGGTCAAGGAGGTTTCTTTTTACCCTTGTCTGGCGGTGTTGACTCCAGTAGTTCAGCCACCATTGTTCACTCCATGTGTAGAATGATTGTTAGTGCCGTACAATCCGGTGATTCGCAAGTCTTGTACGATATACGTAAAATTTTGGCCGATCAGGAATATACTCCAGATAATCCAGCTGCCTTATGTAATCGCCTCTTAGTCACCTGTTTTATGGGTAGTGTCAATTCAAGCAAAGAAACACGACGCAGAGCTTCTTTACTAGCCAATCAATTGGGTAGTTATCACATTGAAATTAGCATTGATACAGCAGTTAATGCTCTATTGGGTATTTTTAATGCTGTGACCGGTCTAACGCCGCGTTTCCGTAGCCAAGGCGGTTGTGCCAGACAGAATTTGGCCTTACAAAATATACAATCACGCATACGTATGGTGTTGGCCTATATATTTGCTCAACTTATGTTGTGGGTGCGTAATCGACCTGGCGGCTTACTGGTTCTGGGTTCGGCTAATGTTGACGAATCTTTGAGAGGTTATTTGACAAAATATGATTGTTCCTCGGCTGATATTAATCCCATTGGTGGTATTTCGAAAACCGATTTGCGCAGATTTTTGATTTATGCCAAGGATAAGTAAGTATTATATGCTACGCCGTAAATTTCTAGATTATATAGATTTTTTTCTTTCTTTATTATGCTTTAAATAACCAGGTTCAGTTTACCTATACTCGAGTCAATTATTGATGCTCCACCCACTGCCGAATTGGAGCCTCTACAAGACGGTCAATTAATGCAAACCGATGAACAAGATATGGGCATGACCTATGCTGAACTTAGTGAATATGGACGCCTGCGAAAACAGGCCTGCTGTGGGCCTTATAGTATGTTTTGTACTTTGGTGTCTACCTGGAAAGGTGATCTGAGTCCCAAAGAGGTAGCCGACAAAGTAAAACATTTCTTTAGATGTTATGCCATCAATCGTCACAAGATGACCGTTTTAACACCCTCGGTACATGCCGAAAGCTATAGTCCCGATGATAATCGTTTCGATCATCGTCCCTTTTTGTATCGTGCCAACTGGAGTTGGCAATTTAAGGCCATCGATGATGAAGTTGAAAAACTGCAACCAATTTATACACCCTCCTCCTCCCAAATGAGGCCGAGCAGTGATGATTTATTATTGTCTCAGGAATCGACTCATCGTTCGCTATTACAGCAAGATGAATCTAAACATTCATCACCTTTGTCCACATCATCTGTTGATGTACCGGGTGCAACTACTACGCCGCCATTGGTTAATATTGCCGCTGCTAGTATGGGTACTTTGGGTAAAAAGTCAAGTGGCTATGCCAAGGTACATCACAATGTCTTGGGCAAAATTAAGGATCGTACTGGCATACCCGTTTAATATTTGTTTTATTTTCTTTCGTTTATTGTAAATGTTAAATTATGGAATTGTTAAACATAAAAACTAACATTTATACACACTACATGCATACATACATATGTATGTATATTGTGAATATATAACGTATTATTTTGAAAAAGAAAAAAGAAGCGACCAAATTCGAAAAAAACAAGGAATTTTTGAAGACATTTAAAGATATAGTATAACAGATATATAGTATAACAGTGAACAATTTAAAAAGCGCTTTAATAAAAAGTCCTATTTTTTAAATAAGAATAAAATTGAAGAAGATAAAAAAAGGAAATAAATTAATTCAATTGTGGATTAACGTTATACAGTGATGTTTGTAACCTAAGCACATAAATTGTTAAAATATTTTTTAAAGTTTCTTTTAATATTCGTTTACTTTCATTTCATTTAGTTTCTTTTCTATCATCTTTATCATTTAGTTAAATTTGTTGGTATAATCATTGCTCATCAATTAACGAAATTATTATACATCATATATCAACATCAATTGTTATTAAATTTTACGTAATATTTCAGCATCAATTGTTTTTAAATTTTGAGTTTGGAAATAAAATTATATTTGAAAATGGCATGGATCGTCCCTTTTTTGTTTGTTTTACATTCTGTAGTTATATTGCTGTTACCAAAAGAAGGTTTGCAGGTGGATGTTGCATGATCTTGTATAATACCCGGAACCGAATTGATTTTGCCGCAATCGTCAGGCGTTTACGTAATTGACTTGATCACTCCCATTGCACTAATGCAGATGTATTATCACTTTGTTTTGATGGTTATGGGTCGCGTATTAGTATTTTGAAATCCTTTAAGATACGAACATTTGAACAACTCTGCAACAGTTTGATCACGCCACTTTTACTGTAATGTTCTGCAGCAAATTCGGCTTAATTTTTGTTAACCCAGAAGTTATATCTACGAACCTTTAGCGTCTATCGCTTTACACGTTAGAGGTATAATACTTCATGTACATTATCTTGCACCGATGCTATATTGCATTGTAGATATTATTACGTGCTTCTTCCATAATCCATAAGCATAGTAATAAATGCATCTAACGCTTCGAAATTAGCGTCTATGTATTGAAATGTCCGGTTTTTTTCCACTGAACAACCAGAGTTTTACGCCACAATCATTATGGAAAAATAAAAACGCATATAAAAATCGCATTATCTGTAACGTTGTGATCGTTTTCGCAGAACAAACGCAAAACAGCACATATTTCAGGTTGTATTCGCAGCTCCTGAACTTGCACTGGCTGTTCTTAAAACCATCTCCGGCAATTCTGTTTGTTGGCATACATTGAGACAAAAATGGGATTCTTCGGTAAAGATAATTATATGGTTGAAATCCACTTCTTACGCAGCAAGAAGTTTGATAACAAAATTCAATGATTTTCGAGTGTTGCTCGTTACAGCATATTCATAGTGAAATAACTTATTTAAACCCAATATCTCTACACTAAAATACCAACTAGTAAAAATACGAAATTACTTGAATCACTAGAAGTCGCCGTAGTCTAATAGGTAGTGTGTAGGCTTATTAGACGAAAGGCCAGGGTTCGAATCCCCGGTCAGGCATCGAAAACGAAATATGAAAAATATTTCTTCTGGCAAAAACTCTGAGAGTAAAAAAAATTGCCATGAAACGTTTCTCAAAAATCTGTCGTTCGGAGTCGACTTTAAACTGTAGGTCAAGCCATACAAGTATAAAATTAACACACACAACATAAGTGGTATAAGAAGCTAGGCCGTAATCCTGACTGAAGGGTTGTAATGGCCAAGTGTGTGTGTGTGTGTGTAATCACTTGAAAACCGTATTCTTTTAGACTAAATGTTATCGTTCTCTTAATGCAATATTAAGTCTTCAATTCCATGTGTTTTCTGTTCCTACACCTTAACCTTAAAAATTTTTTTTTTTAATTTTAATTCTTTCAATATAAAACACATTTTATGAATAAAAAATTACTTAAAAAAACGATAATAAATTCCTTAAGAAAGAAACAAATAATATTGCATTTAAATAGTATTATAAAAAATAAAATAGTTTTTCTACCTAATCATCGTATTCATAAAGAAAAAAACTTAATTTTCAATATTCTTAGTTTCGCCGCTGTATAATAATAAAAAGAAAATTGCTTAACATTTGATATATCATATCGGTAGTATTTAACATTCTTTTTTTTTCTCGTACGTACAACATATTTACTTTGTAACACACGGACTGTTAAAGATTTTTAAAGTAGTTTTATAAAAACTTAAAAACAAAATTAAAACATTTGGAAACATTATTCAAAAGGTAAAAAGAGATAAAATAACTTAAAAATAAATAGTTCAATAAATGCAACAATAATAAGCCTTCTATTCAAAGAACAAATAACATTTAAACTAGTTAAAAATGAAAACAAACAAAAAAATATTTAAATTTAAGCAGTAACTTGTATGAAAAACGATCATATGAAACACAATATTTAAGAAAACAAAACATATTTAATTTTTTAGAATTACAAAAAAAAAAACTTAGTAGTAGAATTTAATATTAAAATAAAAAATAAAATGAAAATATACTATACATACGATATATAAATTGTTTTATTTGTAAAATATGTATTCTTTTGTTTAATGTAGTGGAGTAGTATACGAAAACTAAAAAGTTCCGACATTCGTTACTGCAGAAGTACAGTACTGAGCGGATGTGTGTAGGCAACAGAGTGGCGGGATATAAGTCAAACTTTGAGAAACTTCGGTCTGACGACTTCTAGAATTTTACTCGCATATTGTTATTTTTATTTTTTATTTTCTGTCTTTTGTGGTGTTTTTGTTATTATTTATAATTTAATTTTCAGTAGTAGGGTATGACTCCTACTCATGCTTTGCATTGTTTTAGGAAACTAGGAAACTAGATTATGAAAGGAAGTAGTGGGGTTATGTTAACATTGGAAGTGACAGAAAGAACTTTTACAGGAAGACAGTTCCATAAATATATAGTGACGCTAAAGTACAACTGTTCTCATTTTAAGATCCGCAAGCCAATCGACCACGGACTTACATAGACATGTACTACGTAAAAATATGCATCAGGTGTTATACATTCTGTTTTCGAACTGGTATAAGTGGTGTAAACATTGGGTGTGTTTTAGACTTTCACAACTTTAAGTTCAAAACTTTATTTGACAATTGATTTAACAGCTAATGTTCGTCAATTCAGAGCGGCAAAAAAAAAATGCATCGTCTTCGGACTACGTTTACTCTTTCTGATAATAAGCATCCCATTAGATGCCAAACAGTGAACACTGAAGAACCTGTAGCTGCCGCGTGGTATGCTATCCTTCCATTTTGAAGAAAAATTATTAATTAACGCTTTTTCCTTTGATTGTTCCACTACGGTTTTCATCATTCTTGAAGAAGTACGGTCCGCAAATTGTTCAAATACACATAATATTTTGGAAAATCATTTTTTTTTTCAACTGCAACATCACAATGATTTGACATGTATGAGTATTAAGTTTTGCCAAACATTTTTCAATCATTACAAATCGATATTTATTTGAACACTGAAATAACTTATCTATAATGCCATATAATCCAAAACTAAACTTATTTTAATTACTCATTAATTTCTAATGACATCTTATCAAATATGCTGAAAACATTTCCTTTTACTGCCTCTCTTTAAAGCTGTCCTTATAGGCTGGCTTTTAAGTCAACAACATGTTCTGTTTACAAAAGGATGCCATTTGTGATACAATATTATTGTTGGTCTTAAGGACATTGGCTTTGTTGTTAATGAGACATTTATCTTAATTAAATGTTCCTTTTAGACATTGAAATAACAAAAGGCTATAATGTCAAGTTGGTTTGCTAACGATGCAATCATGATGATAACCAACAAAGACAGGCGATTTGCTGTATGTTGTTGCATTTGCAATTGCTGGTGAAGTTGATGTTGATGTGTTGTAATGTCACCAAAGTTCATAGAAGTACTTGCAGTCGTTAAAACTGTAGGTACTCCTTTCACCGTTGTCTTTGATTCGAGAACAATTTCAAGGAAATGTTGTGGGAGGGAAGGCGTATACATTTGACAGTAGGGGGTCCTTTATATGGGTTATTTCATATAATCTTGGCACACAATTTTGGTTGTATGTAATACATGAAAAACGTTTGAAATCTGTTAGCTAATTTCTTCAAAAGCCTTGTAAATAATTTTTTGATTATTTAGAGGTTTGAGGGTTCCGAAACCATAGAATTATTTTCTTAAAATAGAAAACGGAGGAACACTAAACATTAAAGTAAAGAGCATAAAATAAATTGAGAGCTCAAAAATGTGTGGATTATAATGCCCACCTTCTCTAGGTGAAGCATATTTGAAATGCCTAATTTTCCATGAAACTGGCGCTTAAATTAGGTTTAACTTGACCGATGGCATGAGTCATGTGGTTTGAGTATTATTTGCATATACCTGCGGCTTAAGAAAATCCCACAAGAAAAAGCCTAACGAAGACATGATCTCAGTGGCCAGTTTACATCATCTGCACGTGAGATGAGAATATGCCATATGATATGAGCCATATGGCACTTAACACTATTCTGTTGAAACGACACAGATCCTATCCGATGCAGGCTAAAAATTGGTAATCGTCTATCTATAGTGATCATATCGAATGCCATTCTGAAAGAAATATGGTCAGCCTAAAATTCACAGCAAGCAGTGAGTTTTTCGGAATGCATTGAACGTTCTTGAATTTCATGTGAATGATATCGCTTCATTATTAGCTGGCTCAACAATTGATTCTTATCTCGTATCAATGAGTTCAATTTAAACGAACAGACTTGACCAATTGAAAAGGTGTTATGCTCCATGTAAATCCTCTGTTTCTAAATAAAGTAATATTGATGGACGTAAAAAAGTTTTGCCGGATTTACTGTACAGCTTTAACAAGCAGAGGTTGCAGGATAAGTATTCAAAACTAATTGAGCAGACATTTGGAAGCGATATTCTGAAATTTACTGACAGTAAAACGGTGGCTATTTTCATGACATTTGGTTAAATTTCTTAATGTTTTAAGAATTTTTAAATGATAAAAAAATTCTTTTATTTTCAATGACTTTCAAATCTAATGTCATTTCCAATGATTAATGAAAAGCATTTGCTCTGCTTTAACTTCACAGCAGCAAATGCTTTTCTACACTAAAAATCGATTGTAAATTCTTTTTTTTTTTTATTTGTACACTCATGAAGAAAGGAGTTCTGCTGAGTAAGTGATAAATGCAATGCCATCATCGTTTAGTCAAGTAATTGATGTCACTTGCTCTATTGTTTACTCACGACGTTGTTTGCAATGGCATGACAGTTAGTACAGGTTGTGCATATAAATTCAATGCCAGATTTGGCACTCCTTTTACTTTAAGTGACAAATGTTTGTACATTGCAAATGTTTTTTGATTAATTAAAGTTCGACAAATTCGAAATAGGCTTAAAGTATTCATTGCTTAAAAGGAAAGCTTTATAAAATTAATGTGTTTTCGAAATGAAAACTTAACTTAAGTTTCTCTCACAATACAATACAATACTTTTCGTATTTTGGATATTTCAAATACTACATTCAAACCTATCATTTCGTATATTTTTGTATGTTTATATATACAAAGACAACATATAATAAAAAAAATGGAAACAAATATTGTTGTTGATTATTTACACAAATGCCAAGCGACTTACAAGCTTCTCCATATTCTCCAAATGATACACATTTGTAATGAATATCATTAAATTTGCATAAATTTCAAAAGAGTAGAGTATGTCTGCTGTTGTCTCCTGCTACTGCTGCTGCTGCTGCTGTTCTGATGGCATACACTGGTATCATCTACACTTTATCTGTATTCTAATCCAATATTGTAATCTATGTCAACAAATTTTCATTTTAATATGAATCTCACAAGGATAATTAAGATCCTTTTGTCTTCTTACAACAACTTCATCTCTCCTTTTTTTTTTTAAATTCAGCATGTTAATGGAATGGCAAGAACAAAAACAACGACAATATGTATGTAAAAAAGAAAACTACAAAATGTTAAGACAACCCTAGAAAGAATATTGAATTTCAAATACGAATTTTTTTCTTCATTTTGATTTTCGCATTCCTTTTTTATTTTCCCTTTTGCTGAATGAAAATTATGTCAAACTTGTAGCATATTTTTCATGAGAATGAATAAGAATATAAGGCAAGGCATGATATCCCTGCTATAAATTTACATACAAATATACTACATATGTACACATATACTTTCTGTAAATGAATAAATCCATACATACACATGTACATACAATATGTATGGCATTATTGAATTGCTCAAGGATTCTTTAGATTGGGTATCATTGGGTGTTAAAGTTGTTATTGTATGTACATAAATTCATAGATATGTACTTACAAATGAATGGAATTGTCGTATATGTCTGTATATGCATATCACCGGTACAGGGTAAAGAAAATGATGATTACATTTTGTTTAACATATACCAGCCAAAAAAAAAATTCTTGTTCAATACCTCTAAGAAAATCACTGAAATGGCTCGTGACTAGTTTTAGTTCGGAGGTTAAGTAAGGTTAGTTACGACAGCAGAAAGCAGCAAAAGTGTGTACTACATCCATTTTATTACTCTGTAACCTTAAATTATTTCAAAAATTTTTATGCACTCGTATATGTCTACTTTCTGTTGTAAAGCGGTATAGAATACTTATATTTTTCAAGTAAAATTTTTTGAAGTTGCTAAAGAAAAGTCAAAAGCGGATGATATTTAAGATTTTATGTGCTTGGAATAGTAAGTGCTAACGATTAAAATTAACATTTCAGGCCAGATCGTTGATTAACAACTTCTTTTGGTGTGAATTAGATCGTCTAGACACCAACGACATGTAGTTTCAATAGAACGAAGCTACGTGCGACACAGCTCATGCCACATTGTATATTCGGTACGAGCGATTTGAGGAAATGGTTATCTACATGGAGGCGATTTAAACTGTCCACCGAGATTGTTCTATTTGACACCGTTAGACTTTTTCTGTAGGATTTTCTTAAGCCGGAGGTGTATAGGATTAAACAAGAAACCAAATAACCGCTGTCATCAATCAAATTCATCCTGATTTAAGGACCAGAATCATGGAAATTGAACATTTTGCGTGTGGTCATTTTGAGGATATTATATCCCACACATAACGGTATCAATAGGTCTTTCAAACGAATAAAATATCCTATGATATCTCATACACAATTTGTTTTATTTCATTGTATTTATTTCAATTTATTTCAGATCTTCTCCAGCTTAAAAAGTTTACATTAACTTAACGAATATATCTGATCCTATTGATATAATTGATAACTCTTGGTGCATTCAAATCTTGTTAAAAATCATCTCAGCATTTAAATTCATTTTGAGTTTAAAGTTCAATTGAATTAATATTCTGTATAATGCCTTAAAGTTTAAATTAAAAAAATAAAAACTTTAAACTTCTCATTAAATTTTAAACATTTCGTGTAATGAAAACGCTTCTCCGTTTTTAGAACATCACTTTCATTTCATTGACTAGAAAGAACCGTGAGCATAATCATTATCGTTATAGTCGTTGCCAACAGCATCTACATCATAATCTGCTTTGGCCTCCATGTAATTGTTGTTGGAAAACTTCATTGAATGCAGGAGTTCGTCGTAGTTGGTAAAATGATTACAAGTGAAGCAAATTTTGAAAATTTGTGCATTTAACAGGAAACGGAAATATAAAGTTTGGTTAACTTTATAATTGGCTTATTGTTCATATATGTATGTATGTACGTATATACATATGTATAAACGACATACTTAGTATATAATACACAGATGTACACACCTATATGTATACCTATATACGATTTATGTATGCTTATTTATGTGTACTTTGGAAATGTATGGAGCCTTATGCAAGAAAAAGTTGACATGACAAGTTAAAATTTTTAAGTTTGTTAATCGCCCATTAAGCTCAACATGGCAGCAACAATTTTATAAATTAATTAATTAAAGGTCCATAGATACATACATAATACGTATGTTTTTCAGATGTAGATTCTAGAGTTTGTTAAGGCCATGGAACTAGTCAGGAAACATATACCAAAAAGCTCAAGCTTAACAATTTATGTAGATAAATAGGCAACACTGAAAGTCTTTAGTTCAGTTGTAGTCTGAGAATTTAAAAAACAGCTAATCGACCTTACGAAAAATTATGGAATTGGATTATGCTGGGTACCTGCCAATTAAGACGTTACTGGCAATGAACTGGCAAAATCAGAACCTTCTTTGGAAATAACACCGAGAGAGAGAACGATTAAATCACCAAGAGGAATATTCTTAGGAATAATGTAGGATAAGTTCGATTAACTTGCCAATTGCGCATGAGAATGTAGATCGAATTATAGGACTTCAAAAACCTTATGGCCAAAACTCAATCCTATTCCACTTAAGAAACTAGTCCAAAGTATAATAATAAATAACAGGGAATGGCGAAACTAAGTTCCTTTAGACGTAGTATAAACAGATGGAAAAGGAATATTTTTGATATCTATAGGCTATGTGAAGTGGAAGTGAATTGTCACTCTACTTGCACGCTGTTAACTAATTAAAGGATCTGAACGAATGCAAGCTTGATAATCTTATAGGGTTTGACTGGCTAGAGGTATATCGTTAGCAGGGTACTTATCTTTGAAACACAATGCCTTAAAAGTTAACAGTTGGGATATCTTTGTTTCTTTTCTATCTTCCTTACTTTCTCTCTTTTCTTGCCTTTTCCTTTGTCACTTTTCTTTTTTCCGCTTTTTTCACTCTTTCTCTCCCTGTCGGAAACTAACACAATCTACTTTTCTCAGTTTGTTCCCATTTTTTCTGCTTATTCTAAAGTTTTCCGGGTTTCCGGGAAAAGGCGTGTAGCTGGTAATATAGTGGTAAGGCATTCTTTCAACCGAAAGTTATGGAATAATAGCACAGCGTTCTAGTGGGCCTTCTGACATAATACTTAAATTGTGGTTCTAGGAATATCTCAATGAATAATGGAATCATATTGTAAGTCGGTAGAAGTCTCTCACTAGATGTTTTACATCCTTTTCCCAAGCCCTAAAATGAAGAGTGATCATTAAAAGTGGCTACCATGGAAAGAAATTTTCAAATTATCACATATTCGAAACGAATACAGTTTGTTGAAATAAGTCTCATCTACAATTTTCTGTATATACATATAATAATACATTTTCTGTTTGTACATATAAAATGTATGTGTGTAATAAGGTGGCGGTATACGTCTTGTTAACACAACAGTGCAACAACTGATATCACAAATGAATGAAAATATTGTTGGCAGACACCACATGTTGTCCATGTTTAGACGCGTGCCTGTCGTTTTCAATTATTATTATTTTTTTTTTTTTGCATAAGAAAGGACAAAGAAACAGTCACAGAAAATCGTTTAATATTCAATGATAATTTATACAGTAAAGAAATTTTAAGATTGCATTTCAGCTGGTTGCAATACCTTACCTCTACTGCTTCAATGCACTAGGATAATACACTCCTAAGTAGGGTGTCAATGTGCTAAAAAATGAAAATTATGAAGTGTAAGCCAAAAGGTGTTTATGAAAACACTTTTAAATCGAAATTAACATTCTAATGTGTGCATATCTTAAGAACTATTTATTGGACTTCAGTTTAAAAGGACAATTAAAAAGCAGGCAACTAATCAATTAAGATATGACGATAGTCCAAGTGTAAACAACCAAAAGGGATTAACACTAAGTGAAGTATTTAAGAGAAACCAAATCGAAATCAAAGAAAAAATATACCTGCACTGGATATCGTTATGTTACCTGCTAAAGGTATATAAAACCAAGTGTTTAGGTTAATGCAACATTCAGTTGTTATTTAAACTTCTACACAAGCACTACACGCTACTTCACTGAGTATGACTGTATACTGTCGCTTTACTGACTGCCAATTGGAATGGTGACGAAGATGATATATTCGATCACTTTGAATTGCAGCATAAAAAATATTTACGAGAACTCAAGGTCAGTTATACTACGATTTCACTTTCGATGATTTGCAACAGCAAGCGTTTGTACTATGTTCGCCTAATGGCCTCTACTACATGAGACAGAATCTAAATGCGCCACGTGATAATGGCATAGATTTTGGCCTTTTCCATATTGGCTTGTCTGTCTGATCCAGTTGAATATAAAGTGAAACTGGGTCTTAAACGTGATGGTCATTGTGAATATTGGGGTCCAATAAAGTCGCAACGGGATGTGTGTCAAACACCCAGTCCAGATGATTTCAATTTAAAATTCGATTCTGATTTCTTAGAACTAATAAAACAAACTATGCCTTCTCGTCGTTTACGCTTGTATTTTGGTGATTTCGATGATAACGATGATAAAATGTGTCCCGATCCCGAAGATATCGATTGGATTGAGGAAGAGGAACGTATAAATGGTATACTTTTGGAAAAATTCACCTGTGGTGTATGCTTCGAATATATTCGTCGTAATGCACGATTTTGCGAGCATCGTCACTATATATGTCTCGACTGTTTCACCGCTATGCAACAACGCAGAAAACTGAAATGTCCCACTTGCCGTGGTCAGTACTTGTATGATTGCTACGATGTTCAAGTCGAACGTTTATTGGGTGCTATTAGATGGCCAGACATGCCCGAAGTTAATTTGCATACGAAAGTGGAAGAGTTTTTAAAATCCCTACCAGATGTTGAGATCGTAAAGCTTAAAATAGGCGATATTTGAAAAAAGATATTCATCAGATAAATGTTAAACTTTATTTTCTTTTTTAAATACAATGAATTTTTCTAATTTTAACAAATTTATTTTAATAAATTATAGAACCCATAAAGTTGTTCTTTACTTTTATTTGTTAAACTTTTTTTTACTAAAATGGAAACTAACGGGAGGCAGACGCTGTTTAAATAGTACAAGTTCCTTAGGTCTTTAAACAGTGTCTACTGAATGCCACGCTTTATACAACAATTACAATGTCAATGTCAAGAACTACTTTAAATTGTAGAGATGATATGCGCATCCCACTTATACGCCAGTTCTCATATTGATTTTAATGGATGAAATTAGTTTCGGTGGTGGATCGTTGCTTTAAAGAGCATTGCACGTGGTGTTATGATTAAACCTTTTAGCAATTTTGTCAAAAATTAAAAATAAAAGATTTAATGGACTACTTAATCCACAAAACACCAGTGTTCTGTAGGAAGGTGAAGGGAGTTGAGCACAGTTTCTGTATATGGTCAAATATCTTCAGGTTATTCTCAATCCTAAATTCTTATGGAGACAGAATATCCTAGAGATGACCGAAGAGCTTATGTACTTGTAGGCAGAACAGGTTGTATAATGCTAATAATAGTGTGTTGATTTATTAGGTTCGAGACCAGGGTTCAAACGAGTAAATAATATTTTAATGAGAAGGTTTTCAAAAATCTGACGTTCGACATCGACCATTAAGCTATAGACCACTCATTGATAATATCAACACACACAAAATTTAAAATTCGTGGGGTGCGAAGCTACGTTTTAATCCTGACTAACTGATTGAAGTAATTAATAATGTAAGTTAAGTATGCAATGATTTATGGTCCACCTGTCTGGTGCATACAGGAAGGACTACTAGCCATCTTTATTAATAGTTCCTTTGAACTCCGCCAACCAGGGCATCATACGCAATGTAAAGTTAGCTTCCCACTGAACTTCTCCTGGAGCAGTAGGCAGTTCTTGCTATATATGAAATATCAAGCCAGATACTAATTCATATATCACTGTAACGTTTCGCAGGCGAAATACGTGGAGATTATACAGTCCCTAGAATATACTGACAATCGCCTGCTGCGCCTCTAGGGTGAGCTGACCAAATCTTAACAAAAAAAAGGAATTAACAACTCATTTTGCTCTCTCGATCAAACATTTGCTGTTCTCTGTCCTAAAGGCACATTGTCTCATAAGTAGGCAACCCGTCGTATGGACCCTATCGCTTAATTTTTGTACGAGTTGACACAGTCACTAATGCGATCGCATACGGTTAAAATTCCCGATATATCTGACAAAACCGAAGTTGAGCTAAAGAATTTTATTCAGTATTTTGTTTTTAGGATATTGAGTATGCTCTTGGCCGATGTTCTAACCTTAATCCATTACTAGGTCTCAAGACCCAAAGAGTTTTCGCTATTTTTCATCCTGTTGCAGTTATATCATTATGTCGGATCGCTAACTATAGCACAA
>QOCX01002372.1:0-22801 GCA_005959815.1 Sarcophaga bullata | reverse complement strand
TATACCAGCTGGTCACTCTAAATCATATTCTTTTTCACATAAAAATAATACAATAACCGGCATAAAATGCTTGATTTTTAATTAAATGCTCTCTTTCTCTCTTTTTTTGTACTCTTTAATAAGCAAACAACAACAAAATGATGCAGAATACAAAAAAAATACCGGCAGATTCGATTACTGCATGATAAGTAAACAACGTAGCGGTTGCAAAATTACGATTAAATACTTAGTTCTACAATAACAATAACAATAACAAACTAAATAAATAAATAAACGATAATTGTAGGTCAAGTTACGATTAAAGTAACGTAATATTCCAATGACGAAAACATTTTTTTAAGGGTAGGAAAGGTAGAAGGAGAAAAAACAAAACAAGAAATGAAAAGCAGGAAGAGGAAGAGGAAGAGAAAGAAAGAAATAATCAATAGCAGCAAATATATAACAAAATAATAGAAATAAAAAATTACCGCGTATTTATAATAAACAAATGATTGATTTGTAGGTATGTAGGAAGGTAGATAGGTGGCAGATTAAGAGAGTATAAAATAAAACTGTAAAAAAAATAGGTTTTATTTCTTTGCTTAACTACTGTATGTATCGAAAAGGAATCAAAAGAAAAGAAAAGGAAAAAAAACGAAATTCTTATCAAATAACAAGAGAAAAACAGAAAAGAGAATATATTAGGTATGCAGATAGGCAGGGAGGTATGAAGAATATAAAACATAATAATTAAATGCAATTATTTTAATTGTTACTCGGTTTTTATTGTTGTTTTATTTTCATTTCTTCATTTCTTTCTTTTTTTTTTTTTCTGGTAAGCATAAAAACTTTATGAGAACTTAAGAGAGAAAACAGCATGAGTATATGTTTAGTTTGTTTGTGAATGCAAAGAGCTACTAAACACTGCTAAATAAAAAGCTGAAGGTCACTTAAGGTCGCTAGAAATTTTTACTGATTTTTATAGAAAATCTTATGAATCTTATAAAAAAAAAAGCATTAACCATTTGTTTACAATAAAATTAAAAAATTAATTTAAAAATTTAAAAATTTTTATAATTATTCCTTGGTTTTAAGAGAATAACAAAAAAGCCAGTCACTTTTTATTTTATGTTTGTTTTATGTTTGTAAAAAGCCATGACATTTTGTTTAAAAAAAAAAAAACAATTTCTATTAAAAAATAAATTTTTTAAATGTATTTGCCATGCTGCATCTTTTTTTAACTAAAGTTTAAAATTTTTAATTTTTTAAGTTTTATTTTCATTTTTTTTTTTATTTAATTCGCCTCAAAAACTTACTGCTCATTTTGTTTTTTTTTTTTTATTTATCAAACACTTATAAAATTTACAATTCAAATTCACTTTTATTAAAATCCTTTTGAGATTTTTTTCTAATAATTTTTCACCAAAAAAAAAAATTAAAATTTTCAGAAACGTTAGCAAATTATGAAAATCTGTAAATTTTCTTTTGTGACCCGTTGAGTTTTTTTTCTGACGTGTGATTCTTTGCTTGCTTAGTAGAGAAGAGAAATGCTGTTGTTTCGTACACCAGCGGCGAGTAACTGAATGTTTGTAGTGGCATTTGGTTATAGGGAAAGCCTGCATAGGCACACTCAGAACATCGTAATGAGCAAAGCAAAAATAAAACCAACATCATTATGAACATTCAAAAAAAAATAAGAAGAAGAAGAAGAAAAATTCAGAGGAGCCTCCCATATATACACCACAAACAGCAGCAATGATAAATTCTCACACACATATTCCAACTAAAAGCAATGCATGTTTACCTACACATGAACACAAAAGAAGATACACATTAATATTCTTCATTACCACCACCACCCCAGACCACATGTAGAGTTTTTCCTTAAAAAAAACATTCCTCTTATAGTTGTTCTTGTTGTTTATCTTAACATGTATCAAGAAGAAGAAGAAGAAGAAGGAGAAAAAGAAAGAGAATTCAAGAAACAAAAAACGCCAACGTTAAGAAATTTGCGCATTGAAAAGCTTTTGGCTACTCTGAGTTTTTTCTTTATTTTTACTCACTCTCCCTCTCTCTCTCTCTTTCTCTTTTTCTTAATGTAGCAAGAGTATTAATAAATATTCTCCTCTTGCTAGACTTATTATTGTGGTAGAAAACTGTCCTTTTTAGTGGGCGCCTTTTGATTTTGGTTGTTTTGTTTTTTTATTTGCAGTGCGGCGGCTGCATTAAAACGTATGAGATGATAAAGTTTAAAAATAAATAGTGAATAAATAAAAAAGGTAACAACAATAATTCGTGGTTTGATGTGTTTATGAAATCAAAATTGATAAAAATATTCATTGTTTTTCATTGTAGTTGTTTTAATAATTGATAGTGATTAAGCCACAGCATATTTTTATATTTGTTTGCCATTTTCATTGCCATTGTTTAAGAGAATTATTTGCATTGATAAGAGAGCCATTTTGTATTTACTTTTATGCTCTCATTACAGTGAATAACAAAGCAAAAACGTTAAGTTTTTTAAAAACTGGTTTTATTTAAAAATTAATTCAAATTAAATGCAAGTTTTTTCGTTTGTGGAATATATTTTTAGAAATAAAGAAGCGGCATAATTTAAAATATATGCTACTAATTAAATAATGGAAGGAGTGTGCACGAAAAAATTTAGGGTAAGTAATTTTCTTGGCAAAAGCTCAACTTAATGTTTATAAAAGCTAAACTTAAGTTCCAAGTCATAAAAAAGTTCCAAGGCTTTCACTAGTTCTAAGAAATATTATTTTTCTTTTTTTGGAATTTTTTAATTCCAATTGCTTTACTGGCTTCCCTGGGTATTTCCTTACCTAATTGGTCACGATAACAAACAGTTGTATGTACTCTCAGCACTTTTACAAGAAGACTGCTGAGAGGAAGGCGCGGAAAGAGCTAATATTTTCGTTTTTCATTCTATTTGAGATCTCTGAGCTGGAGTTTGGACAACGGGCTCTAGTGTAATAAGCCGCCACACACCCTATTAGACTACGGCAAATCCTTGCGTACATAAACAATCAGTATAGTAGCATGAGGAATAGAACGCGAACGAGCAAATGATAAGGTGAGTATAGAGATCTGTGGTCTGTGCATTTGTTCAGAGACTCTGTAAATAGGCAATTGAAAAAATCTAAATCAACTAAGGATGTTTCTTTTATCGTAAAACTGATAAAAGATTAGAGTGCACCACTCTGAAGCAGCAGCCGATAATGGATTCCATTGAAAATGATGCTGCATAATCAGAAAACGCTGATTTGTAAGTTTAAGTTGTCGGAAACTGTACTACTTTTACTAATAATAAATAACCTTTGACATGTTTTGCTAATTATTCTTCAGTATGTTCAATTTTTAAATTCAATTTTTATTAAAATTGTTTGTGCGTTAAAATAACTGTTATTTTTCGAATATAAATTCACTTTTGTACAGTTATTTTAACCTGTTCTATTACAATTTAAAATAAAACCTTGAAAACAGTTAGCACATGTGCACAATATACTACAATGGCAACACTACCACAGGTTTTTAATGCAAAGCAAAAGATGGAATTAAAAGGACTGAAAACTCTCTATGCAGAGAAAAGTAAATAAAACAAATAAATTTTAAATTTTAAAATTAATCGTTATTTATTATATTCAAATAAATTTGGAAAATTATTTCCTGCTATTCTCTTACAATATAACAAAAACAGCTGATTTCTTTGAACACATGCGTAGTCATTTAAAAACCACTACAAAAGCCATATTGCCGGTAGGGTTTTATTCACAATAAAACTGATAAACACACACACACGCACATACAGATTTATGTAAACAACTGAGTAATGTAAACAAAATCCTGACCCTTAAAAAGCAGAACAAATGCTCTCTCTCTCTCATAAAAAGAAAGAACACAAAACAAAACAATGCAAACGAATGCATGTGATTGCTGAGTACGCACACTGTTGTGTATGAATGACAACCAAGGCAGTTACAATCGGTAGAGTTCGCTGTTCGTTACTCTATGCTGTAAAATAACTTTGTACGTCGGTCGGTTTTAATTTTATTTACGAAAAGATTCGTTCTGGGCTTTAAGATTTTCTCTAACAATCTTTAGAAATACATTCTGTTTCTTAAAAAGTGAAAGTGCTCGGTTCGATTCGGTTTAATCGGAAAATGTTTTCTTTTTTTGTTTTCTTACTCTATCATGGTGATGTAGGGTATGAAAAGAATGTAAAGAACAAAGAAAAGAATACAAGAATAACAGAACAACCTTCAATAGTTAAATGAATGCGCCGGTTCCGCAAAAAAAACAAGAAACACAAACAACCAGAAGGAAAAGGAAGGTAAAAGCACTTAAAACAGAAGAGCAACAAAAATAAACAACTCAATTACTATGTACAGTAAAGAGAAAGAGCGAGAGAGTTAAAGCAACTATTAAAAAAGTGTTAAACAAGGTGAAGAGCTTTGAGGGGCAGTGTAAACGCCATATAAACACAAATAACAATAACACTCTCGTTGAAAAATTGCCAAGGCTGTGCTTACATGGCCATGTTAATACATGTCAAAGTAAAATAGTTTCGTAAATAGAGTGCAATGTTATGATGTAAAATAACTGTAAAATACTGTGTGTCAATGGATATGAGAGAGAGTTTTGTTTTTTGGCAAATGTAAGAGACCCACCTAGCTAAAGAGAAATGTCAGTATAATTTGAGCAGTAGGAAAATACGGTTGGGTTTTTAAAAAATACACGTTAAAAGTAATCAAAGAAAATTAATGAAAAAAGAAAACAACAACTACAAAAATATAAATTAAACATGGGTCTCATAAAAACGGATGGTTTATATACATATTAATGTGAGTGTGTGTGTGTGTGTAAAAGAGAAAAAATTCCTAAAAATTAAGTGCGAAATCCTAGTTAATTTCAAAAAATCATTACAATTTGCTTAAAATCAAATTATTTTATTTTTAAACAGCCTAAAAGTAGGCATTCTTATTCATTTAAAGTGTTTTCATCGCCCCCCTCCATACATAAAAGACTACAAAACGTCATGAGCATTAATTGACCTTCATGGGTGTTTATTTGTGTTTATTTCCATACGTAAAATATATTTGTGTACGTTTGGATGAGTGTGTGTGTGTATAATAAATTACACACATACACTTTGTTACATTTGCCTAAAAGTGTTTACATATGTATGTATGTGTGTATGTGTAATGTATAAGTGGGTCTTCAAATATTTTCAAACCAGTTCCAGATCTATGCTAAAGATAATGCCACTCACTACTCACTTGCTTGTATAGGTTACAGTTACATTATTAAAACAACAACAACAACAAAGAAAAATTACAATCAAAACAAATCAAAAATTAAAAAAAATTCTTAATTAAACATAACAAGTGAAAGAAAGAAAACATGGAGAAAAATTCACCACCTGCCGCTTCCTCTTTGGAAAAACAAATCGACAGTTTTTTGGAGCATTTTAAACGCAGTGCTTCCAAGGCCATGGAAGCTGAGTGGTGTAGTATTGGTAGTGTTGGCAGTGGTAGTGGTAGTGGTAGTAGTAACAGTAATAGTAATACCGGAAATAGTGTAATAACAACTACAGCAATAACAACGACAACACAGGCAAGTGAAAATGTGTCTTCACCGCCAGTGTGGCCAACAGCAAGACAAATGTCGTTTGAAAAGCATCAACATTTACTGCAAAGAACACGAAGTCGTTCAAGCGTTTTGGATATGAACAGCATGGTGATGGGTAAGTTTTCTTTTTTTTCTTTTTTGGAAACAAAGTCACTGGTATTATAAAGGGTTTTGCAAATATCTGGATAACGCTAGATGGCGCTAGAATAATAAGATTTTGTTCCATTAAAATGTTTTAAATGTTGAATGTTTTACAGATAAAAACTAAGTCATGTTGTCATGAAAAGGAATCCTAGTTTTTTGAAAATATGAGTTCAGATTATAATTTTTAGATGGTTCTTATGCACTTACGCATTCCCGAATGCCATAGCATTAAAGTTATGTCAGGTTAAAGCATTTCCTTTGGAAATTTGTCAACTTCTGGAATGCTTTTGCATTGCTTTCAGTTGTGCGGGTATGCTTTGAAAGGCCTACTTAAGAAAATATTGATAAAAAATGAAAATCCTCAAGCTTAACCATCTGGTTTCAATTGTCACAGACTAAATATGGCACAAAAAATTTTTAGGGTAACTAAAATAAGGCTGAATATCGGCTCCACACAAGTTTACGTAAGAAAAAAAAACGCATGGACAAAATTTCAATCTGGTTTTCTCCGATTTGAGCAACAATTATGAAATGAGACATGGTAGCTTGTAATTAAGAGGACCACATTCGGCTATCTTTAGATGCATAGCAACCTATCAACCATACTCCTACAATTTCAGATGCATCACTCTCAATGTATGTCACCTGTCGTTGATCTTACAAATAGGACAAAATACTACTTTTATTGACATGTGGCTACCTTTAGATATTTGCTTCCTTCAGACCCTCATTTTAACAATTAAGGTCCGTATTAAGCGTGTAAGTATTTGGGCAGCAGCTCACAGTGAAAACTAAAGAAAGGATTTTTTGCCAATCCCACACCATATCACACCAATGAGTATCAAGATGCGCAATAAAACGTATCGGATGTTCAATTTGAGCGATCAGAATTGCGTTCACACAACGTGTTCTGCCAACAAAAAAAAATTGCAAAAAAACCAAAAATTATGCAAGCAAATGCCGTGACTGAAAGTAATTCAATTTGCCAAAGTGAAGGTGGGTGGTATAAGGATTTTATTATTCACGGTACACCCTCATCGAATAGCACCTTGACCATGTCATGACTTGAATGTCACCCTGAAGACGTAAAGTGGCCAAAAGCCTACACGTAAAAATGCACGTAAAACAACGCGAATTTCGCGAATTCATAACGAAGACGTGAACTCAAGAAAAGAATAGGAAAACAAAGAACAGCGAAGAACAAAAGTTCAGACATTTGCTTTCCTTGAACTTAATGACATCACGTTCTGCGTTAAGATATTTGAACTCCGCCAATTAAAGTCTTATGAAAGAACAAACTATGAAAGAAAAACAACGAAACGTCATCGATTTTTAAAAGAACAAGAATTAAGAAGAAGCAAAACTAAAAGGACTTTTTAAGACAATTGGCTAACACACACAGCTTAAAGGATTCACCACCACACAACAGCAACAAGACACACAAAGAAAACTCTTGAGAGTAAAATAAACAAACAGTTTAACGTATAAAGGGGGGTGGGGGATAAGAGAGGAGCATGATAACAGGTCATTGAGGTTCTTATTGCTGTAGACCACATGACATAAAAACTAATCATCAACAGCATCTGTAGCAGCAACATTAACATGAGGACTGTCATAATAAAGTGATAGAGACTGAGAAAGAAAAAGTGTAAGGGGGAGGTAGTGAGAGAACAAGCAATTAACCCCCTAAGGATTTACAAGGATTCCTCAAACAACTTAATTTGTATTTTTTAAATCAAACAATAAGGCTGGTAAACTATCACAAGATTTCAAGTGGATTAAAGTGACTTAAAATTTGTGCTGAACACAAACGAAAGAGAAAAACGAGTCTCTTTAAATTGGCCCAGAATTGCTGGCGACAACACCATTTACACTGCATCCACTGACTGACTCACTCACTCACATACATAGTTTTGCTTATGCTTTATGAAATTTAAAACTTGTTGCCTATTTCTGCTCGCTTATCAAAGGCCCAGCAACAGCGAGAACACAAACTGCAGCAGCAAACTTAACTGAATTCCATTAGAATGATTACAATGTGTGAGTACGAGTACGAGTACTAGAGTACCATGTTTTGCTTCCATTTCCATGTCTTACGCTCCCTCCCTTTCTCTCTCTCTCTCTTAATGCTTCTGTGTTCCTTGTGCCGCTATTGTCGTTGCTGTAATTGTGTTGTATTGTTTTTGTTTTTGTTTTTGTATTTTTGAGACATAAAAGAGGGAAAAAGGCTGTGTTGTTCGTTCGTTCGTTTGTTTTTTTCTTTTTTCTTTCATTTAATGCTTCATCGGCCTGATTTTTACAAACGAAAGACGAGTATTTGTTGTTGTTGGAATGTGCACTTAAATGGGCGCAATCAGTTTCCATGTTGTACATGAATGAATACGACAACAACAACAACGATTGCAACCAAAATTTACCCGGTAATACCGACGAACTACTTACTGGTGCAAGCAAGTCTTAAAATAATGTTTCGCTTAAGCACAGAGAACTGCACGCAAACAACGAAACAAACAAGCACATGACTTTTTGAAGACAGTGGCAGCTAACAGAGTGGAGCGTCCTTGTAAAATTTGCAGTTTTTTGGTTGATGACTTGCATTTTTTGGTCGACAACTTGCATTTTAGTGGTCGATGACTTGCATTTTTTGTCGATAACCTGGAATTTTTTTGATACATGATTTGCATGTTTTTGTTTGGATAACTTGCACTTTTGTTCCATCTGTCCTTTTATATCAACTTTTACTGTATGCCGTATTGCTTCTTTATGGGTGGTATTAATATGTGGTGTTAAAGTGTGAATGGTCGGTTTCACTTAATGGTGTGCTTCACTACTCATTCGTTTATACATTATTCAGTTTCTGCTTCTGTTATATTTTGAATGCCCTTATCTTGCATAGGTACACCAGCATATTAGTGATTCCGTAGTTGTGCTGGTCGCGTCCTTTACAAGGACAAAGCTACAATATTTATATCCAAGTCATTGGAAAAGTACTTTACAGCTGCCATTGATGAGATATTGCTCGAAATATTAGAAAAATATGCCACAATTGGAGTCCACGAATGAGCCAAAAGTATGCCAAAGTTGTGGGTATTTTTAACAACCTAATGGCAGACACAATTACGGCAACTGAGCCGAAATAAAAAAAATTACAGCCCAAATATTTATTCACAAATCGGTGCATGTGCGAATAGGCATATCTCTGAACCTTTTCTGGTCCCATATGTATAGATTACTGGTCACATGACATGCTGGCAGCTGGCTTAAGGCTCAGACAAAACTGTATGTTTGTCCAGAATGGAAACAGGTACCTTTTTACTACACCTTATAGTATTACTTCACACTTAAGCTAATGACAGTTTATTACGATTGATTGGTGCCGTAGAACATATCAGAGTCTGACTTGTTCTACTCAAATTTTTGTTGATTTCCTTTTACTTTTAAGTTTCTAAGAATTCATGGCTGGGGGTCTTCTTCGTTTGTAAATTTTGAGCCATCGAATGAAATATTTTAATGTCTCTATGCATCCGTTTCTCTTTATTTTGGTGCCTCCATTAGGGGTTGTTGTCTTGTATTGTGTTTTTGTTTTTTTTTCGAATTTCTTTTCTTTCTTTTTTTCTTCTGTCATTTCAAAAATATTGTTGCAATTTTCCAACTTGTTTTCCCCCTGTTGCTAACTGTTTGACGTTTAATGTCGTTTCATTTCGTTTTGTTTTTTTCATAATTTTTGCCTCCTGGTAAAAATTCATTTCTTGTTAATTTTCTGGGTCTGTTGTTATGCTGGAGAAGTGGAGGAGGGACGGAGCGGGTGTACGAAAATGGAAATTCTTTATGTTTTTAACGACCTTCGAGTTAAAACAAGCAGTTGAAATGTAATAATTATTGAAATGAAATGGAAATGACTCATGTTTTCTGCAACCAATCAAATAGAAGCAGGCAGGATGGTGTTCATTTTTTTTTTTGTTAACGAGAATATGATTATTAAGACACATGCCATGAATCATGTGGGGATTATAGACTTCAATTATTTGAAAGGTGTCATGTGTTAGTCCATGAGTTCAACGACTAATTTATGGTTGAGAATAATATTTCATGAAAGGGGTTAATGACAGTTTAGTAGAAATCATTTTTGATAGGAGTGAGGTCTACGTTATGATCGTAAACGTATCGTTCGTCATAAATTTAATTCACTAAAAACAGGCTACGAGAGCTATTGCTATGATACGATATCGATAGTGAACCCATCGACTAGACAGCGAAACCGGGTAATGGACTACAATATGAAAGACCAGGAATCTGGAGCGGTATACGCTGACAACCTATGTACTTCTCGGTCTCAATGGTGGAGGCAACAACAAGATGATTCCGTCTAAATCGCTGGAATCAGATGACATTTTGGTGTTAATGCAGAAGAAGTTAGGACATACAGCATTGAAATATATGACGGCAGTTTTGTGTCCTCTCAGCTAGGCTACAATGCTCAATGGTGGAGGCAACAACAAGATGATTCCGTCTAAATCGCTGGAATCAGATGACATTTTGGTGTTAATGCCGAAGAAGTTAGGACATACAGCATTGAAATATATAACGGCAATTTTGTGTCATCTCAGCTAGGCTACAGATCACGTCGGATATCTGGAGAGCTGGTGGGGTAATCCTTGCCCTTAGACTGGGTAAACCAGCGAAAATATCGACCGATTACCATTGGCAAAGGTATTAGAATCCCTCCTTTTCTCCCATGTTTAAGAAGTAATATCACCCTAGTTCTTCAACTTGGTTTAATAGGAGCGCACAACACCACATATCTAATAATAAGAGATGTGTTGATTAACTAGAAAGGCCTTTGTGTACTAGGTTAAATTAGGTTTGAGGACATGTACTCGTCATGGGGATAAGTACAGTACCCAGAGGTCAAAATTACCTATTGTAAATAAATGCCAGAGGAGAGAGAGAGAGAGAGAGAGAGGATAGTGAAGGAGATAGGGAAATTGGATAAAACGCGACACAAGGGAGCGCTACTGCAACCTTGAAACTCTAACACCTCTCAACCATCCTAACCTATTTATGAATCTATCGAGAGCCTCAATGTCGGCTCTTGACAAAAAAACCAAACATTCGAAGAAATCCCTGCCCAGGGTCCTCAACCTATTAAGTGCTCTACAGTTGCAGATGAGGTGTTCGATAGTTTCCTCGACCTCTACTTCTTTTAAGGTTAATTGAATTTGTAGACCGCTAAAAGCCCATTTGTTGTCTAGCTGACCTTTTCGAATTCAAAATAAATACTCAAAATGAATTATTTTTATCAAATTTTATTTTATTATTGCTACTTTTTAACTATTCTAAGCATATTCTAGCTGCTAACTTGTTACTTGTGCTTAACAACACTATTTCTCCAATTGTTTTTTAATTTTATAACATCTCTGTTTTTAGTTATACGCTGTTATTCTCTTTAAACAATATTTTACGCTCTTTTCACTTGAGAACTCATGCTCTCTTACTGTTACAGTATCATTCTTTTGAATTCAACCAACAGCTGTTCGATAATAAACAAATACATAAGAAAAGCAAGAACAAAAACTAAGTTTTCTTTTAACAGTGTTTGTGAAAAAAAGGCGGTTGTTAGTTAGTTGAATGAAAATTGTTAAAATTTAAATAAATAATGGCCAAATTAAGTAGAAAATTATAAAAATAAGCAATAAAGTGCATAATAAATGTGTGAGTGAAAGATAAAATGAAGTGAAATATAAAAAAATTAAACAAATAATCACAAAACGTTCCTGTTACTCGCGTACAAGAAAAAAAAAAATGGCAGACAAGATTTTTTTTGTGAAAAGAAAAGATTAATTAAACCAAAATCATAATGGGTAAGCTATAGCAAATACCTAAAAACAATAAGAAGTTGTTGTAAACAATAATCAAAAGGATTTATAAACAATTCCAAAGCAATTATTTCTATGGCCAAACATTTTGTTCTGTTTTCTGTGTCAGACACAGACTCCTTGCTGTCTGGGGTGTTTTCCTTTTTATGGCTCTATTGGTTGGTTGTTATGGACCTGAACTAAAGCTATTGAATTGTTTTTATTGTAATTTTATTTTATTTTTACTTGCATACACAGTTTTGCAATAATAAAACGTACTTATATTCCAGCATTACAATCCATGTTCTATTTCTAGAACATTTTCAGTGCGCTACACTATCTTTGTAGGTCAAAATCGTACGTGCTGTTGTTGGTAACAATTTAAATTCAAGGCTTCTAGTGGAAAAAACACTATTATTTTGCTATGAAATTGATAGCGAAAAACTGTGCTAACACAATGGGCTTTATGTGGTCTAAGTGTGTCCATTCGATGCTCTTGGATGGCCGGTCAACTACCTAGTTACATGAAATTGAAGGATTTATGGTGGCAATTGCATTATTTGTGTTCCTATTGGCAGAAAACTGGAACAAACGATTATCACAAACTTTCTTGAGGCATAGTTTTTCAAAACAAATAAATTTACTCGTAGACTTATGTGCATACTTCAAGTTGAATGGATAGGATTCTTCCAATCATGTTCCTGGACAGAATATTTACAGTGCCATTCGAATTTTTCGAATCAAGGAGAATACGTACGTCTTCCTGGCTTGCATGTAGCTTCTGGATTCCATTGGAGATGCTAATTACATTCATACAGCTTCCTAAGAATATGACCATCTGCCTATTAACCGTACAGAAGAGCTGATTTTACAAAAAAAAAACACTTTATGCCTGTGGCTTTGCAGTTAACTTTTAACAATATTCATTAGCCACGCTTCAGGGTTGTGCAGGAGTATAGACTTTCCAAACGAATTGTTTATGTAGGTCTTATTCCTCAAGGAAGGAGCTTTCAATCTCACAATGTATCTTTAATTATGACTGACTTGTGTGCATGTCGAGCTACATACGTTCATAATTGTATCAGTAACAGTTGTGATGTTGCTTACAACATTTTTTTACTCGTTCGATTTGAATGTCGGTTTGAGGGCTTAATGGAACATATTTTTTGTCCTGAAATTCTTAATATTTTGAATATGATTAAAGATTTTGTGTGCCAAAGATCACATCATTGTAGATTATTGCCTGTTAATCCTATAAACCAAAGCAAAACCTCCCTTATTGTCCATATTGTATTGAAAAACATTTGCGCCATGACCACATTTACTTTATCTGATGCTTTAGAAATGTTGCAATAAGAAATTATTGTATTTGTTTCTATTATTACTTCCAAAACTGTATACATATTAGAAAAATAATGAATTTCTTATACTTCTTGGTACATCATATCATAGTCGAGCTAGACCGACAATAGTTTGTTTCAAATGGCCTAGAACGAACGTTGGATTGGTATTGTATTATGTATATTGTTTTCTACTCCACTTCAACTTCAACTTGAACTTTTATTTTATTTACTTACACTTGATAATAATTTTTGTTAAATTTTTTTTAAAAATTTTTATTGTTTATTACATGACTCAATTCCTTTGAGAGACGTGTTTTGATTTTTAAATAAATACGGGGGCTTAAAATTTAATACAGAAAAGAAAAAAGAAAGAAAAGAGTCGTTAGCTGTAATGTTTTATAAATATTTTACCTTTTCAAAATTAATAAACGTATTTGGTTTATCTTCCCTACTTTACACTGCCAAATTTTAATGTAAATTTTTATTGTGGCGGTGGTGGTATTCATTCAGTAATATATGTATGCTACTCTAGAGACTTGTTGAGTTCAAAAGCCCTTTGGATTGTATACTCTCTGCTCTGCTCTGTAGTAGTTGGTATACTAGTGTCTAATAAAAATTTATAATTTCGAAGTAAAATTTATTAAAAATTCTTTTAAAATTTTGTTTATTTGCTGGAATAATTTTCTGATTTCAAGAGATTCAAATAAAATATCTTCCAGCGTTTTTGAAAAATTAACATTCACGCCTATTCTCAATATAACTTTAACTGACGAATATTTTTTGTTTATGAAGATAAATTTTATATGGCAGGGAGAAAAAAAATCAAATGTGAATATGAATTAATTTTCTATAAAGATGTGGAAAATGAGACCATCATGGTATGTGAACAAGAAATGTATTCTCTAGGTAGTATGGCTGGCCTAGCTGCTGTGAATATTGATAGGTTAAATGGCTTTATCAATGTGTCAAGACAGTTTGAACGTGTCTAGCCTTTTGTTCATTGTCAGTTCATACCGATTTGGTTATAATTGGTAGAATGGGTACAGACTTCTTCGAGATAATTCTCCTGGGAGGTTACCTCCCCTAATAGTTTGAGGTTATAGCGACAGTTACCATGTGCAACTTCGCTAGTGGGCACAGCATCACTCTTCTGACAATGGTTTTTTACTTTTGTGTGTTAGGTTAACACCATAGAATCATGTTTTTTGGTACCCAAATTAGGTTAGAAATTTGATTTCTGATTCCTTTTCAGTTTTTCAAAATGATTGTAGCCTCCCTGGTCGGCTTTTCATACTCTGCTGGTTTTATTGTTGTTGTTGTAATGGCTCCGCTGTTGTTTCCAGAAGTATTTCCCTTGGGAAAAAACTTCCTGTTGAAAGAGCTTTCGCTGGGTTGACAATCCTTGGCCGATGCGTGATCGAGATGTTCCGGAGCGTAGATCCGATTGTCGTGGGAACGACAAACGTCCAAACGTCTATGATCAATGAAGAGGTTGGTCTTCACATCCCTTAATTGTGCTTAATATGTGCCGTAACCTCAACTTGTTGGAGTATAAATCTACTCCGCTGATATTTTCTCTTTGTGTTTGAAATTTGTTAATGAAACTTTAATTTCTCAAAAGGATAAAAACTATGGTCAAAGGCAATGTATTTGATACCTCCAAGTGTATCATTAAGCACAACTTGCCAAATATTAGAAATCAAAGAATTCTGCATCCATTCTTGTTATACTGGTAAACTGGGGATAAATTTTTGATAGGAGTGAGGTTCACAGAATCTGATAAGGTGTGGCACACTGTGCAGTTATTAGGGATCACATCACTCCAGATCCAATGTAGTTTGTTGGCAATAATGATTTATTCTTTAACCAATCGCTCGATATTATTGCTCCCACTTACTTCTTTCTTGCAAATGCTCTGTACTTGACATTATTTTTGCGCCACCTGGTAGAAAGCATATCACTTATTTTCTGCTTTTGTTTTTGTTTTTTTGTTATAAACGCACCTGCAATTAAGTATTTAATAAAATAAAATTAAAAAAAAAAAACCTAAAATAATCCATAGATATGCGGTGTGTCTGATAAAATATTTCATTTTCATATTCAATTGTATTGTATTTATTTTATTATTATTTTTTATATTATTTTTTTTATTAATAAACATTGCAAATGATGGTTTGCTATCCTCTTTATTGAATAAAATTTATTTCAATAATTAGTCTTTAATACGTACCCCTTAAAAACGGTTAAATACTAGAAAATAAATTTCACAAAAAAGAAAAGTGTTTTCAATTTAAATTGTTTTACAAATTAAAAAAGATTAAAGAAATTAAATAAAAAATTAAATAAACAACAAATCAAAATATTAAAAACCTAGTAAAATTAAAAAAAAAACCATAAAAATGTTAAGCAAACCAAAAAAGTTTCTTAAAAAACAATATCAAAAGCTACACAGTTTTTCTTTAAAAATATGTGAGTGGTTGATGATGACATTGTTTGTTTTATGCGCAAATCGTATACAACAAACTTCTCAAACTAAATTCAATTCTAAAGGTTAACAATACTAATATTAATCGATAAGTAAATAATAAAATAATCCCCCTCCCCCTTCTCTATAAAAAACGAACGTAAATATGTATTGGATTTTCCTTATTCATATTAATTAGGTCAAGTAAACATATTTGTTGGTTTGATTAAGATTTAATACAGGGTCTTTCAAGTGTCAAATGAGCACATATTTTTCATTTTAATGGATCGGACCTTCCTATTTTTAAATTTGAGTACAAAAAAGTGGATGTAAGACATCATCGAGAATTTTTATACGTTTGAATAAAGCCCTTTTGTTCGCTTGAAAAACTCATTAAGTGTTGTTCTATTGTGCAATAATCCGGACGCATAAATCCGATTGAATTTGATTGATGGTAGCCATGGATTATGTTAGCTTTGAAGACCACTACGGTTTATAACTTACACATACGAGTTAAAAATATTGTGGGGTAAAAAACAGTTAGGGCAACTGCTCCGGAACCCATTCATCGAACACATGTAGCCGTTCATCTTCAGTTCCTAAGTCAGTTGGATTTTGTACCGATGCAGGCCTAAGTGACGTAAAATTCTCAAAGTTGTGATCTGCAAAAGCCCAAGTTCTTATGAGCGACGCAAAGTCGATTTCCTTAGACTATTCTGCTTAATCTCACGTTCCGAAAACAAAATCATTGAGTGTTGAAACATCAAATTCTAAAAGACTTAAAAGAACGTTAATCTTTAAATTATTTTTTAAGTTTGCATTTTAATTTTATTTTATAATCCCGCGTACTATGTATATATCTTGTTAGACTCTGATTAAGTGTAATTAATTTAAATGTTTATGCACCTTGCAATAATTTTTTTTCTTCTTTTTGTATATTTTCAGGTAAGCCGAAATTATATTTTGAATCAAAGAGAACATACCTTACAGGTATAGTGAATTAATAATTAAAGATTTCATTATCATTATCAATAATAATTCAATTCATAAACAAAAAAGTGATTTTTATGATAAAATAGCTAACCAAACTAAAACTAATGTTTATAAATTACATGATTATTCTAAAATCTATTATAAATACTGTAACCCTTATTAAAATATGATAGCCAGAGTTAGGTTTTTTTCTACAATAGTTAAAGTATACATTAACAAAGCGCCTATATAAATTATCTTTAACCTTATCTATAAGGATATAAATAAACATCTCCTATATGCATCTCCTATATGTATACTACTCGCATATCTACTCATAAGCTTTAATAAAGTCATCAAATTTAACAGGCTTTCATGTAAAAGAATTTGTGGTCCCCATTTTATCATACTGCTTAGCTTTACATTTTATCATGACAATAAATGTGCTTCATTGTTGATGAAGACATTGACGTTGTTGATTGTATAGAAGAAGCTCATGATATTGCTGACAATGACGTAAACGATGGGAGCCTGATAATAATCCGGATGACGATGCTAATGATTATGATGTTGATTATGATGATGAATGTATTGTGAAAACTTCTTCTATCATGTGGTTTTCTCATATACATACATATGTACTCATAAGCAAAGTTTCTTTTTTGTACAACATTTTTTATAACAAAACATGTGCAGATTTTTCTCTTTTTCTCCTTTTTTTTTTAAGGAAATAACTCATCCTCCCTTGTAGGATTATGTCAATCTCTCTTTCTCTCTCTATTGGCACAAGTGTCAATTTCATCTGTTAACTTATACTGGTGACATGTTAAGTGTTATGGGCTCTACAATATGTGGAGGAAGCATTTTTGCCATTACACATGCATTGCCTTTATGCCCTTGGGGCCCTAATAGAGTAGATTGAGTAAAAGGAAAATACTTACATGAAAAATAACTAGAAATCCTTAAAACTTGTAGTATTATTATCACATACAAAAAAAATATCGTTTCCTTATAGTTTAAGTACGTACGTATGTACTAACTTGCTCTTAAAGTATAAACGATAAAAACTGGAATAATTTTAATGGAATGCAACCTTAAAATAATCGAAATTGCTTGTTTCAAAAAGATAACAATTTTAGTTTGTAAAAGTTGAATAACTCATATTTCTGTAAGACAAACGAAATCACAAGATGGATTATTTCTATTAAAACCATTCCAAAATATTTGAGGAGTTAAGGTCTTTGTAACACTTGGCTTACAAAGCCAGAGATTTCGCTTCCAAATTCCTCCTTTAGGTTCAAATTGACAGGTTAAAATTGACAGCCGTCTTAGGTATATGACTGTTTCAAAGTGTCTTAAAGCTATAAAAAGTAAAGCTTAGTAGACTTCTCATTGTAAAGAATTTCCACCGCTGACCGACTTCTTCCTCTTCCCTGGCTTTGGTAGAACTTGGCCAGTACAGGATCTGCGTCCACCTGTAGCCGCTATGCGCGCTGAAGTCAGCTTTTTGATATCAGAGGCTACCACGCCGACCTATGTATGTTTGTCGTTAGAATGAAGTATTCCGTTATGACAGATTTGGGGTTCTTAAGGTTGATTCCAAATGGATTTTACTGAAACCAGGCCATCCATATGTCTACGAAGCATCAGATTCGCCTGGTCCCTATAAGAGTGAATGAAGTTTGTGTGATTTTTTTAACAGTTCTGCTGGATTTTAAAAAAAATTAAAACATTTCCTCAGAAAAATTAAATGGATGGATTTTATTACCAACTTTTAATATTTATTAACCGTTTTGTATATTTATTTAATCTGGCAATGCTTTCTTAAATTTTCAAGTGTTTTTTTTTTGTTTTGTTTTGATTACAAATTTATTTCTTCGCTTTTATATTCCTTTTATGTGTGTTCTGTTATGTTGTTTAACAACTTTTGCTTGCATCAGTTAACATAGCTGCAAAGTATGTTCTTCGTACATATTAAACACTACAGTAGCCTTGTGTTTACATTAGAATTCCTCTGCCGCTATATATTTAACATTCGCACTGTTTTTGTTTAAATTTTTTTTGTTGCTAATCCTTAACAGCTGACAACAAACTACTGCATTGTAGTCTGTTAAATTTAACAGAGCAATTGTGTTAAAATGACAGAGAGAACAGCCGAAATGAAAAAATGAAAAAATCAAAAATATCAACGAATTAAAAAATTGTCCATTGAAAGTGTTCCTGCATAGTGTTACTAATTGAAGTGAATTGGAAATTATAATAGTTTTCCGTAGTATATTGAAAAAAGTGATTGAAAAAAGGAAAAAGAAAAAAAATTTACATTCAAATTAAACAAATTAATAGCGATGGATACCACTGCCGGTATGTATCTGTTGTTTAAACGACAACATAAAAAATGTATTCTTTGCTGAAGAGTTGGAGTACGTATGGCATTGCTGCCTATATTCCATATAGAACTTAAATAAATATTTCAAACTCAACAATTCCAATTTTAATATCCAAAAAACTAACTTCCAAAGATAAAACACTCCTCATCACTTGCAAATAATATTTTAATATACGGGCAATATACAGCGTGAAAGGTGTCCACCTATAAAGCGCATTGAAAAGTGTCCTTTCATAGGATATCAGAATAACATTCCTCCAACTACAAAGAATACATTCACTTAAACTGTTGTAAATTCTTTAATATTAATATCAAGTTCTTCAATATTTTTCACTTTTTTATTTAAATCTTCAGCGGACCCAGACTTCGAACTAGTAAGTACTTTACGCGAAATCGATCCACAAAATTATTCGTATTTATTTGAACGCTGCAAAAGTAAGTATTACTACAACTGCCTAATTGCCCAAAAAAATAGAAAGAATCTTATAAAGTTTCTTTAACTTTATGCCGCAGGTTGCAATATTAATGCTCGCCAACTACGTTTCTTAAGACAAGATCACATACGCCAATTAATAACCAAAAATGGATTGGGTATCATAGCGGAATTTGAATATTTACTAAAACAATGGCAAATTTCAAAAGGCTATGCTTCATTCGATACTAAAATGCATTTGAATCAGGGAAACCAAAGCAAAAACTTATTTACTGCTCAAGGTACTCCTCAAGTAATGAGTAACAATCAACCATTTGTGGTTGTAAAACAATCAGTTGCCATTAAACCCTTAAACAAAAATTTAAAAGGAGGCCCAATTTCATCACTAGCTGTGGTTGCAGATAAACCTGATGAACTATTAACTGTGCTAGATACTGATGAAGAAGACACAGCGATGCCTAAAGCAAACATTAAGAAATTTGATGAAATTGAGGCAATTGTAAGTTATTTAACACTAGAAACATTTCGCAAGCAGCACTTTAGACCCAACTTCACTTTTCATTTTAGACTTTGGAGAACCTAATACCTAAAGTTCTAAAGAAATACAAACAAATCTACCAAAAGCAAAAAGTTTTGTTGTCGAGAGACCGACGTGTCTTATGTGGATCTATAGTGCACTATTTTATAAGTAAAAACGTTAAATTTAATACGGATAGAGCATATTACTTGGCAGAACAAATTGTTGAACATTTTCCCACAGAGGACATGGTATTATTCAAAGAGAAAAGAAAAACTTAAAGGATTTAATTTTCTTAAAATTCTATTTACGCTCTTCTCTAGAAATCTTGGTGTAATCCCGGTAGTGAGAAAGAACGTGGTATTCTGTGTGGGCGTTATCTTAGCTCAAAGCGATGGCACCAAAAGCATGGTCGCTTAGCCAAACAAGTCAAAACATCCACTTCAAAATTAGTTAATCACTCTTATGATGAAGATAGCAAGTCTATTCAAGATTGGCTAAAATCGCATAATTGTGAAAATCTTTCAGAAATTATCGATTTGTGGGAAGATACTAAGAAATATCGTTGCTCGCAAATTGAAAATTTAAAGGATCTTAAAAGCATACGAGCATTTCTCAGTGATTGGCCCTCATATAAATTAGAGACAGGCCATGAATTGGTGAGTGTTAAAGGTTAAATTTCGTTATTCGGGATTAAGATAATGTCAAAGGAGCTGTTCAACTCTATTTCTAAGATCTCTCTTAGAAATTTAAAAAGTTACGAATCCATAATTCCAATACCTTAGAGAAATCAAGAAGGGATATGGATTATTGCCTCAACCTTTAAAAATATTTTTATTAAAAATTCTCTTCAATTTCTAGTTGACTATGGACTTTAAATATTTTTATCCTCAAGCTATGGAAACCTTCCGTACACGTTGGCTAGTATATAAACAAAACATAGAACCATTCCTGAAAGTTGAACTAAAAAATGCTAATTGTTTGAAGCTTTTGGAAAAATATCAATTGCAAAAGGCCACTACAAATGAAGGTAAAGTTGTCAATATTTAATTGCAATTTTTTTCGGAGCTAAAAACTTAAATTCATTATCAGATTCTAGTTCTTGTATTCTAATCCATTTGGTTCATGCTATTACAAAACCACTGCCGCCATTCTGAGACTGTCAATGGCAACGTGAGGCTATGGCATTACCGACTCTCAACAGTCAATGACGCGTCTATACAATATAAAGCGGAAATGGATGAATATACAGAGCCGTATCCCTGCTATTTGTTGTGGGGTGATAGTCTGCTGGAAGTTCAAGAGTGTTATGTAGTCTTTATGGATTTGCGTTATACAGTTAAGTTACGAAACTGTTTGGCTGTATGTGTACAGATATTTACGGTATTCAAAGTAAAAGATCTCAAGCATCAGAATGTTTTTGGGAATTTATACCTGCTATATGTTTAATATAGTGAGGGATGAGGAGAAGTCCAATGGGAGGGAACGGAAAATATGATCAACTCATTTGAGACAGCTTATTAGTAGTGTATATAATATTATAACGTGAATGGTATGTTATCGATAATATGCCTGCCGTAACTATTAGATAAAAATATAACTGTCAGCATTTCAAAATCGTGTTTTATTTCAAAAATAAATTTAAGCAGAACATTTAAGCATTTGCTATCGCTTATAATGTCTAAGTTTACGCAGTGTAAAAAAGGACAGTGACATGAAATATGGTCCACTGTTTCCTATGGTAAACACATGTCCTCTCAAAGCCTTTAATGTTGACTGTAAATTGTAACTCTCGAGCTCTTCTGTATGTGTTTTTTGACTGCTGCCTTGAAAACCCGCAAAATCCCCTGTTTGAAAAACACTATATTCGCCCAGGAATTTCCGAATTCCTGACATTTGTCCAACGTTCTTCTAATTTCAATAATGTAGAACTAAATAAATAGATCCGATTTTAATCTAGATCGAAAGCAACTGAAGCTCGGACAATAATTTGTTTAATGTTTTACAGCCGTTTTTTTTAATGAATTTTTGGTTTAATATGGCAATACTTATTTGCACTTGCAACCGTTTGTTGTTTTGTTTTGATTACAAATTTATTTCCCTGTTTTCATTTTACTTCTATTCTGTCGTATTCTGTTATTTAACATTTGTTTGTATAAGTTAACATGGCATCTCATATTGTATCATAATACAGGATTGCCATTTTTCAAAAGTAAAAGCGTATAAAAAAGTTATAAGAAATTTGCCATGGAAGAAAACACTTGTATATTATAGTAGTGAATATGATAATAGTGTAGTGGAAGGAGAAGCCTAGTCGAAAGTATACTAGAAACGAATATTAGAGAAATCGACTATAAGTATCTAGCGATAAGCAAAAATCCCCTGGTTCTTTTACGTAGTCCTTTAATAGGACTTTAATTCTATCTAAATTTCAATTTGCTAAAGAATGGCAACCCTTCTGTGCCTCTACATTTTGTTTTTTTTTGTTTGTTTTTATTTTTTGTTTTCAATCGATAACAGTTAATAACAAACTACAGTGTAATAATGTGTCACATTTAACAGAGCAATTGTGTTAAAATGAAAGAAAGGACAGCCGAAATATAAAAATGTATTCAAAAGAAAAAAGATTCTACTAAACTGAGGTAAAACAGCAGACAAGTCAATCGAAAATACCAACTGTTTGAAAAATTATACATGGAAAGTGTTCTTGCATAGTATTACTAACTGAAGTGTTCCAAAAATTTTAAAATTATTCAGTAATACATTGGAAAAAAATAACACAGAACATAATCACATTCAAGTTGAAAACAAAATAATAATGGTTACCACCGCTGGTAAGTATCTGTTGTTTAAACAACATAAAAAATGTATTCTTTGCTGAAGAATTGGAGTATAGGAGAAGAGAAAATGCAGAAAATTGCTTGCTTGTTCCGTGTTAAAGAATTTCTTTTTTTAAGAATAGAATTATGGAATTGATTTTCTGTGTAATACTTTATCTGCTCCATTTGCTAACCGCCCACGCATAATTGTGCTCTATGCAGAAACCAGTACTAAGTACAAAC
>QOCX01002371.1:0-22804 GCA_005959815.1 Sarcophaga bullata | reverse complement strand
AACTAGATGTTGTAACGTCTGTTAAAACGTTATGTGTAGAAGAAAACAAAAATCCTTTCCGCTTAAATCTGAATTGAGTTTAAACAGTCAACCTCCATTCTACTTGAAACGAGAACTTACGCGCGATAAACCACAGAATATTTACCCGGCCATCGTTTAAAAAAGGATTAAGTTTATTCTTCAGCATTACACACCGAGATCCGTACATACAAAAAAAATTGGAAAGCGATGACCGATGCGAATTGGATGAATTAGATGCACTGGACCAAATTGTTTTCGATCTCACATTAACTCTCCTAATTTTTTACACTATTTATACCTCAAAAACCATATTTATGCTTCCAATTCATTTTTTTCAGAAGTCTATCATATGGTCTAGTGAATTTTATTATAATTGGAGCATCTTGCCCCTTATTAACGTCCCTGTTTTTTTTCATTTTTATTCTATAAATTTCCTTAATAGTTGGGGGATCAATTCGAATCACCCCACAAATTTTGCTGTATATTGCAAAAAGGTCCTCATTATCATACTGAGGAATACCGTTGACACGCAATTCATCAGAAACTGTGGAATTCGCTTTGTTTCTAATATATTTTTTAGAGCCTCAACCTCCTTTTCAAGTTTATTATTTTTTTCTGCCTGTGCTATTAATTTCTCCCACGCTGTATTTTTTATTTCTTGCATATCTGTTTCAAGAGCAGATACTCTCTCAGATAAATTGTTTAACTTACTCATCGTTATGGTTAATCTCTTATCAATCTCATTTAAGAGACGTTCTTTATACTCACGGAACATTGTTTGTATATTTGTTTGCAATTGTTCAGTTAGTTTTTCAAATCGTTTATCCATAACTTGTATAAGACTTAAGGGAGAATTAGTATTAGGAAGGTAAAGAGATTCACACTCTGTACACCCTCGCATTTTTGGTGTGTTATCAGCAAGAGAAATTCGGTTGATTTCTCTTAATTGTTTCTGTTTGGGAGAGTTCAATTTATCCATATTTAAAACCGTTTTCTGTTTTTGTTGTTGTTTGCTGTTTTCTTTATTTTTGTTGATGTTTTTGTTTTGGTTTCTTAGTTTATATTTATACATTTAGTTAAAAGAAAAAAAATGTTTATTGTTTATTGTTTTGTTTTTTATTGTTTTTATTGTTTTATGCTTTGTTTATTGTTTTCCTTATATTATTGGTTTTTGTATTTTGGGTGGAAGTTTTTGTTGATGTTGTTTTTCAATAATAACAATTTATAATATCACAGCGCAGTTAAAAAAAAAACACGTCTGTTCAGCACTGTTCTGTTATGTCCAAAAACCTCTCTTCTGTTCTTCTATATAATCGTGGGCGTGTTATCCATGTTACAAATCATTAAGTTGTTAGAGATAATAAAATCTAGAAGTGACTCACCCGGTTCATTGACGTCTGTGCTATGATGACAGTAACTGGACAGTAACTGGAGGAAAACCAGTGTTGTTTACCATTTATCTCCACCGATACTGTAGTTAGGTCTTCATTACTGAAAGTAGGAAGCAAATATGCCATTAAGTTGTTCTTAACAAGTATACAGAATCTTGGCATACCTACGTATGCCACAAACCTTGTTGCCTAACCCACAAGCCTTGTTGCCTATGCACCATAGTTCGTGGATTAAGGCGATGTCTTATCCTCTGTAGGACTGCAGACGCTGTTTAGAATGGTGGGGATTTACTCCATTTTGCCCTCCACGGTCGTTGCGTCTAATCCTTGGTCATCTAGCTCTTCCTTGTCTTCTTCTAGGAGCTCGGATTCTCTAAGCAACATCTCAAAAGAACTGGTTCTGAATCGGATATGGATCTGTGTCGTGGTTGTAAATAGGTCATCCTTATTCTTTTCATCATCCGTAAAGTCCATATGTTCGCCTTGTGATATTTCCCTCTGCGAGGCACCATCCCCGGACTCTATGAGACTGTCTTTTATAGACCTTCAGGATGATATGTCCAAATCCGAAGGCCAAAACGTCATTGGAGTTCGCCAGATGCTCTAGGGATTCTTGATTGACTATAATAGTCGCACAAGGAGATGCATGGCGCTACTCCAGTTTAGCAATCCTTCAATAGGGAGTTGGTACCTTCGGATTGCACATCTTAATCATCCTTAAGAACTTTTCTGGCTTCTCTGGACTTGGTGGTATCCAGAAACACGTGCGCGGTCGGCTGGGGATGGCATCCTTTAATACCACCTCTCCCACCCTTGAAATAGCGATGGAGAAGAGATCCAGAGTTAGTAAAGTGTGTCGATACACTTTACCAACGTGTTGTTGGTGCCAGCCACATATTAGGCGGACTGGTACTGACCCGGGATGTTCCTCCATCACCTCTAGGAAGCTATCTACTAGGGCGTCCCCAACTAGCCTCTAATTTGACTGTATGATGCTACTATCTATTTCTGAGCAATCGACTTCCGCCATCTATTTGTCTTTTAGTATCTCGCTGTATGCTATGTTGGTGCGATGAGAGCTTAATTGCTTCTTCGCACAGGGTGTGCCATTTTTTGCAGACCGCTGTCTTCTTACAACAGTCTCGTTGGATAATTCTAATTCGACCAGTTTTTCCTTAGCCCAGGCCAGCGACTGCAGATCACACGGCGTTAGGCTGCCCTCTGGGATCTCCAAGGCCGCTTTCGCTGCACGAAGATCCGGTTTTGATAAGGTTGGCGCCTTTGGCTAATAGTATTTTTGCATTTTTTCATGTTTCAGGTTTCTGGTCTGCCATTGCATTATCTACTTGCTTCACCTCTTTTGTCGAGACGGGCGTTGGTTTAACACCCGTACGTAGATTTTTCTGAGTTCCGTTCTCTGCCTCCACAGAGGACTTTATGTTATTTTCAATTTTTCTTTCCTTGTCTGCTATTATGAGTTGCCGATAAGGAGATGATCCAACTGCCCAGGAAAGGTTGATTAATCCTGGATATTTTTGATGGACCCCCAGCCAGGCTAATTCTTGGCACGGCTGATTCTGGCAAATGAGTGTGCCACTCAGCTATCGGGCAACCACCATTATCGGACGACAAACACGTGGAGGATTCGTGTATTTCTTATATTATTTCTTTTATTTTTTCCAAATAAGTTCTACGTTATATTTTGTTTTCAAATTCGCTTCTTCTTCAAATATTATTTATTGTAAACTCCTTTGACAACGCTCATCTTTTGCAATTCGGAAAAAAGAAACCCAAAAAAACGTCTACATACAGTGGAGTACGTAGACTTATTTCTTTGACTGAATTCACTTATTTTTTTTTACCAAATACTTTTTTTTATTTTATTTTTTTTCAACTAATACTTAATTTTATGCACGTCCGTACACTGCAAGAGTAAAAGAAGACTGGGAAAGAATTCGACAAGGTGTTAAAAAAAAAACACATAAGCTATTAGGAAGCATTCAATGACTTAATTGTCAGGAGTATAGATAGGCACACGAATATTTATTGCGTCATCTACGACGGGTCGAAATAATCCGACAAATCAAAAGACGACACATGTAAAAGTAAATGTAGTGGTAATCACGTTGCGAATTATTTTTGCATTAGAAAATAATAATAAAAAATCTTTAATAACTACTAATATAAGAATAAAACACGTTAAAATACATTTTTAACAACTTTCTTTCATGAACAAAATTTGTAGCTAATATGTACTGAGTGTCATCCCTTTAAAATTTATTAAGTTGAAGCAATAGCAATGGAGATGATATTAATTGAAAACACTCATCTTGTGTTCTTTTGAAGCTTTTCATACGTCTTAGCGTCATAAAATATCATCATATATGTAAATTCAATCAAATCAATAAATTTTTTTAAAATCACAATATGATTTTCTGTTTTACCCAAAATTTTATTTGATAATTATATATCATATATCATATATAAAGCCTTGTGTGTTACTTGCAATAAAGAGCGGATAGAACGGGAGAAACGCATTTAATAAAAAAACGTATTAAACGCATTGTATAGACTTTCAACTTTAATGGCAAACTTTTTCCTTTAGCGCAAATTCAAATGTTGACAATAAAATAAGGTTAAGAAAAGAAAGAACTTAACACATAATTGCAAAGTCGGAGGATCGCTTTAAGTTGACAAAGCACTTCCTAGATCATTAGTAAGGGAGCGATGTTTCTAAGCATATCATTCGTCGTATCTTGTCTGTAAGTGTAGGAATTTAATTTAGCCAGGGTTCAATTCTTCTCATATAAACGAACATTGATTTTTTTGTGCTGCGTGAGTGATAGCCAATGAATTTCTGAAGGCTCTGGGCACATAACCTATTAGGATTAAACGTAAACCTTTTCTTTTAGTAAAAATTCTAGCGTTTTTATTCCCTTCAAAGAAAAAAGGTTTGAAGATATAATAAGATTTAATGCACTATGATCTGCCAAAACTACTACCCAGACTTGGCTCCTACCAAACTAGTAATTTATCGCTTAAAACTCCGCCAGTCTTCATTTATATCGGTATGTTCTTTACAAAAAGCATTTATAACAAAGAAATCATCAATTGAAACTCCTAGTTTATATTTCAAGCCACAGGATTGCAGGATTAATAGAGTCACGGTATAGAACTTACGTGTTTTAGTCATTTTCATATAGTAAAAACTTAAATATTATTTACCTTCAAACAACTAACATCTTCATTGAGAACTTTTATAAAAATTTTGTAACGTTTTCAGTTTACTTACTCCCAAAATTTTCGATTACAGAAGATCATTTTAACAATTTCTATACATCTCTAGATTTTTTGGCAACAACGACGCCTGAAAAACGTTACAATTGTCGTCCAGTTTATACTGAAGCCTCCAAGGGTATGGTCAAGTTTCGACCCATCAGTACAAGTTAATGTTACACTCCGTTCTACCTTATCCCAGATTTCACGGCTGAATCACCTGTCTAAGGCAATCACTAACCAACACAATAAAACGTTCCAATTAATAATTGCCAAATATAACCAATGAATGGATCTGAGCTGGAGCCCCAACCAAAGGTCAGCTGTGAAGCTGTGACAGTGGTATAAAAGACTTCTCTTAAAATTTTCCTCGAAATTCCTTCCCCAGTTCCTCTTATTGAGTAACGTCGACATATCAGAATCCGAAAATTTTAAAGACACCACTAACCTTTGGCTCACACCATTTAATAGAATACTCTGAAATAAAAAATGTCCTATCTTATGACACCACTGGCATAAGCTGCTGCCTTAATGCATGCGTCTTGAAACGACATTTACAACCAGAGCCAAATAAGTGGAAAATGACTCCCCCCCCTATGAAGTGCCCCTGGTTACACGCTTACTGAGAGCCAGAATCATATCAATAAGTGATTTCTCAATAGGGGAGGAGGTGATATTATTAAAAGCTAAGTTAGTCTTAATGTCATGCAGATCAATTTCAATACACTTAATGAAAGTATGCTGCAACATACGTAACTGGTCAGATTTTGATGTCTAATAAAGCTATGAGGCTTTCCAGAACTTTAAAAAAGGATGATAGAGTTATCGATCAATAATCCTTAAGGCTAGCATTACTTCGTTCAATGAACTAAGTACGTACTACTAAGTGTTGAGGCAATAAGTCGTCAGTATGTTGAATAACAGGCGGAAAGATAGAGGGACCCCATTATCATTACAAGGATTTGGTGTAAGCTTGTTAATTACTGGATCCCTTACTGTGAACTGTCTGAAGGCACGTATCGCATTATACTCAAAGTTATTGATATTATATTATTATAATATGAGTTAATTTCCTCACTATTTAGAGATAACGTTTGTTTATACACCTCAACCCACCCTGAGTCACAGAGTAGATAGAAATACACGCTGACTCGGTAGGTCAAGTGCTGCTTATTGTTATATTAAAATGGGACAAATAGCTTACTGGATTTACATTGTCAGAAAATTCTAGATATTATCAGCTTTGCGATGATAAAAAATATGTTTAGCAATTTGTTTTAGGTTGTGATTTCACTGAATTCGTCTTCAGTTTATGCCCTGCTATTGTCACAAATTCAAATCATTGTGATGTACTATCCATATCAATTTTAAGTACAAGCGGATGAAATTCAGAGTTTAAATTTGTGGTAAGATCTTTTTTAAATTTGTGAAAACACTAGAGAATCTTACGAATTTCATCATTTGGTAGCTGCGCAAACTCAAACTTAAGTAATACCCAAAGCGATTCAGTACAATCCTGAGATCATAAAATGCTATTCGGGCTGCCCTTGCAAAATATTTAAATGGCGTTGTTGACAGAAATTATTAATTTTCTTGTGCGACTACTAATATTGAAAGACAGGTATATTTAAATAATTTTTATGAAAATTCTCCGTACCCTTAAATTGACTTCAGAAGGAAATACAACACTATCGAACAAGCCCACAAATACCTGCTAGTAATAAAAAAGATACTGTTCTGCTCGTTTTATAAACACTTCGAAGCATTCGCCAGTGTTCAGCACGAAGGACTGAAAAACAAGTTGAGATTAAATTTTCCTGTCAATATTCAAAAGCTGTTAAAAAGTTTTTGTTACTATTATCAGCCAAAAATTGTAATTAACTAAGACGACTCTTTGAGCACAGTTCATAAAAGCCGATGAATCTTAGAAGATTATATTGAAACATTCAACATTTATTCCAACACTACCTTGCTGACGACACTTCTTTTGTAATCCTTAGAATCATAAATAAATTTGTATTACGATTAGAGATCAGCAGCGAATCGTTTCTTCGCTACTCATAAGTACTCTTAAAATTTTGAATATAAGTGAGTGACCTATATTGAAATTTAACTCTCTAAAGGGTTAGTTTGTCAAGCGTAAGAAACGTAAGATCGTACCGTACGTTGCCTTAAAAAAGTTTGTGTAGTTATAGAAACGTTAAAAACGGGGCATATGTCAACGAAGAATGTAAACACAAAAGAAACAGAACACAAACCAACACAATGCAAAGAAAATTGGTCTACAGACATTTGCACAAAGTCAACTATTCAGAACAGTGATGAATTTGTTAAGAAAAAGCAAAATTCAAAAAGTACCAATTGAGCCTTAATTGGAAGAAGTTATATTTACTTCTTAAATTTTATGTTATTATTATTTTTATTGTTATTCTTGTAATATAATGAATATATTTTGGTTAATCTGAGTCAATATTTAGTAATTTTGATATAAGTAAGAGTCGAATATTGCTCTATTCAAATATTTTTTTTAAATTGCAAATCAATATCTCTAGTAAGGCGAATTCATTCTAAGAGGTGACCGTAATAATACAATAAATACAACAATACTTAGGAAATTAATTAAGGCAACTAAAAAAAAATAAATAAATTTTATATACTGAAAATTCATATGATTTTGATATTATGCAAAATTACACAATAGTGCAGCACCCATAAATTAAAAAAAAAAATATTTCATAAAGTCAATAACATTTCCACTTTACGTAAAGAACATTGTTTTTATATGGTCATCGAGAAAAATGGCAGATGTAATTGTTACTTCTTATTTGTCAGAGACCGAATACTTTTTTTTGGTAATTTATCATTCGTCTAAATAAATATAAATGCAGTAAATCTAGGCTGTAGATTAAAAGATATATGTATTTAATGTTAAAGACTTAAATATTGTTAATCATCTTACAAAAATTTAATATAATTGGCTTTGAAATAGTAATCCTCAAGAATTTTTAGTGCGTATCGTTAAGGATACATGCTGTACATATGAGGGTTTATGAATACGAAATTGATTATCGAAACAAAATACACAAAAAACAAAAAATTTTTGACAACGTCGATACACCACAGCTGGCTTATTAAGGACACCTTCTATAAATTCGCCGTGATCTCTAGTTAGAATAGTAATAATAAAAAAATAAAAAATATAATTATGAACATTAGAATCATGAGAATATGTACTTAAAAATTTTAAAGATTAAAAAGATTTATATATAAATAGAAAAGTACCAAGACGGGCGTTTGCGTTGAATTACCACTTAAAATACATTCTATTTATTTATTTTGTTTCAAAGTCTTTTTTTATACAGTCGGTCCAGAAGATTAAAAGGCCTAAGTCTGTCTATCGCCCATTTTATTGCGTTCGCAGACATAATCGAACAGTAGTCTCTCTTTGCTTCGTCCCCCCGAAACAGTTGATGCGTATCCGAGTCCTGTCTCGTTGGAAAAGTGGGTATAATCCGAGAATCTCCGGGTTTCTTTCTCCAGAGTTGCTCTATTGAAGCATCATCGCTCTGTAGCACACTAGGTACAAAGGATGTTGTTGAGAGAATTCGCCTTAGCCTAGAAGTTTCGTTGATAATTTCCATGCTGCCACAGAGATTCTCCTCGAATCCTTCTTGTCTTATCCCTCTTGACCCTGGCCCCACCAGGGTGTATTCTTTCATCTCTGTTGATTCCACTTCGGACATGGTTTGTCAAAAGCCCCTACTATTTGTGAATTAAATTCAAGTCTAAAATATATCAATTTCAGATATTCAGTCTAAGAAATATTGTCTATTCTACAGCGCGTGAGTGGTCCTTGCCCAGACAGACAATGCGATCTTAAGATCCCAATTCGTGTTCCTAGCATTCCTAATCGGCCTTACCACTATTATTCCTCAGAGACCTTCCAATCTCTGATGTTATCGTAAATATTGCCGGAGATAAGCGTTATTTATTTTTATTTATTATTTTATTTATTTATTTATTTATATTAATTCAATACAACAAGAACAAGTCTTATTTTAAAGTATTGGTTAGTAGATTGTCATATAGGTTTATAAATATGGAAATGGAAAGGTTTATAAATAATTTCAAAAAAAAAAAGAAAGAAAACATAATAATTTAAGAAACAATTAAAAAACAATAATGAAAAAATTAAACTATATTAAATTTTGCTTAAAAAGTAACATTTTAGGCAAATAAAAACTAAAGTACAAATAAACATAACTACGAAAAGTGCTTAAATATGGCAGTTTTAAATGTTGCATTGGATATTAATTGTAATTGTGAGGTAGTTGCTCCAAAGACGAATAGAGTTTATGAGAAAGTGTTTGTTCAGAGACAGCTTTGCGTAATTTTATACCAATTTAATCCTGTTTCCTCCTATTAGATCTAGAAAATTTTATTTTCTGATATAAATAAGGGTTTTGATTATAATAATTCTATGCAAAAGCCAGTAAATAACTCGGCACTTCAGCCAAATTATCAAAAAGTGATATTATAAATTTGTTTGGCATAATGTGATATGCTACTATTTCTTCTGATACAAATACATATCATGGCAATATATTGTTTAAAAGTGACATTTTAAAACCTCTTCTACTAACAGCATCGCCCCAGCTTAGCAAACCAGCTCACAACCATAAATTAGAGTTGGAATAAGTATGTTTTGCTAAAAGCATTCGGATATGGTTTGTGTGTAATATATGCGTCATCAAAAAGACTTGCCGAAGCATAGCAAACGTTTCCAGCAATTACGCTTTAATCATGTCCCGCGCGCAATGAGTTGTTTGTTGAGTATTACTCCTAGGTTTTTAACCTGATTCAAACAATGGCTTCTATATTTGTATTATTAATATGTATTGGTGGAAGATACGTCATAAAAAGTTTTTGGTTGTCCAAAATTAAAACAGCTGATTTAATTGGGGTTTAGGCTAGTCCATTTGCAGATTGCCATACACGTAACTTTTACGTAAGTCCTCGCTTTATTAAGCGATACAATTAGGCGCATTCAATTCACCTCCACAATCTAATGTGATACTGAAACATCAATGCCAGCATACCATATGTATTTTGACAATGTACTAGCAATTTAATGGAAGAGTTCATTAGCATATAGGAGTATAAACCAGTGGAACTAAGTATGGAGCCTGTGGACACCCCTTGGCAATTGGAGCAGCTTCTCGATATGTTTTGAGTTAGTAAATAAACACTTTGGGGGCTTCTATTACCTAAGTAGAGCAGAATATAATTTTTAACGTCAGTTGGTGAAAAATTGCACATATGTTTTTCAATTGGGAAGTAAAATAGAATGATGTACTGTGTCAAATGCTTAGAATGGTCAAGGCAATATAGAATGACAATAGTAATGACGTTTATCAACTTGATGATTTCCTCAGTTACCATCATTAAAGCACTAAATCGCAGCTATACTCTGGGTCTAAAACCAGATGCCCTTTCATTACAGCAACGGAGTTACCGTGTCGGACAGGTGGCCCCGACTTTCTGCTTATGAGTTAGCTTTCTCAAAAACCTTTGATAAACTACCGGCGTACTGATGCCAATTTGGCCGCACAAACTCCTTATCAGGTTTTGAAAATCGGCTACAATGTTTGGACAATCGTTCACACACGAGTGCCGGAAAACACGTAGCATCGCTTGTAACTATTCGTATTAAACAAATCCGGGTCAACGAATAAGCTAAGAGTACACCCAGGTAATATACATTTTAAAACAATTTGACTTGCCATTCCATCCATAAACCAAGAGCGATTAGATTTTCCTTTTTTTTTTCTTTTAAACATTAAGAAATCGGACTCGCACGGTGCCATCCTCTTGTGTAAAGTTTCATAAAGATCTCCGAATAATCCTTGCCATTCTTGTGCGGCTTACGAACTACCGTTGTCATAAAAGTCTATCTGTTTCAAATCAGGTGGCATGGAAATATGCAGAAAATTGAATTTACTTATTTACATCTATTACCGCCCGTATTGGGCCATTGCCCCAACGAGTTGACCTAAACCACATCTTACTGAATCTCTCCTCCCCTTTTCTTTTTGAGCGTCCAATACATACTTCGAAGCTTATTTCATAAAACAGCAGACTCGTGGAAATTTCTTATCTTCGTCATCTTACCAGCAGTTCTTGCAGACTTAAAAAGTTTCATAAAAGCCTCTGGAGCTTTCTAAAACACCGTTTTCCATCTAGAGTCCATCGCATGATTTCTGAGTCGTCAATTAGAGATCTTAACACTTCAAGAAGTAAACCAAGGTTCTAAACTAATGTCCGTAGGGATTTCGATTTTATAGGACAATATTTACTCATACAAATATCTCAAATAATTGCTTATCAAAATAAAATGCAATTGCTCAATCAACTGCAAGAGTTTAGAACACATGATTCCAGATCCAGAGATACATAACTCCATTGACCAATAGACTCGCGAATACGTCCTATATTCGCAAAAGTTAATGTATTCCAAGGGTCCTGATTGAGCTCCCTTACTCAAGAGGGCGTCAAGAACGTAGATTAGTACGAATAGCAAATCATGTCGTCGAAAACCAGTTGATCGCAGATCTCAACTTGATCCAAGAGACGCAAGCAAGCGGAACATGTTATTGAGTGAAACAAAGGTCAAGCAAAAGTGCCTTGATGTGGATGGAAAATGAGTAGGATTTCTATTGTCTGACTAGGTTCTACGACCGAATGGACGTTCATGTCTTCTACTAATCCTATCGTATCCTCCCACAACACGTATTCCCGCATTAAAATCACCGAGTCAAACATTTACATGTTTACATCCAACGAGTGCTAAGTACGCTCCAGCATCTTCCAACCATTTGGTTCATATTGATGTTCTATTGGGTCATAAATTCCGTACCCACCCTAAGAGCTTCACTAGTTGTTATAATGAATGTCCCAATAAAATCCACTACTCAACACGGCACCAACACCGTTTTTTGATAATCCTCTGCGATTAATGCTGCTTTTCACGTACACAGCAACACCAACACCTCATTAAGTGGTCCTATCGGAACGAATGGGTCGATATGCCATCTAAATTATATAATATCTGCCCTACTAACATCTCTGTAAAGAACCAAGTTTCTGAAAGATATAATACTCAATTCTCGAACCTTTAAAAAGTAAACGAAATTCGCCATTTTCATTATTCATAAGTCTGGGCATTCAATATGGCATAATCCTTAGTCCAAGATCATTTTACTCGAGAATCCTAACTCATAGTTTCTCGATGTTCCGTAGCAGCAACAACCCGCTCCGTATCCATTAAGAATTCAGTACCATCATGATTACAGATTATCTAACCACAACTGCAAGGCAAAAATTGACGTTTTCAAAAGCACAACACTCCACGTACCTCGACCATTACACACATAAAAAAACTAGCAACACGCAAATATTTTAATATTCAATACTACAATCTGCTGAAAAAGCAATGAAATGAACATAAATATACTCTTTGAGGATTAAATTAGTGGTATAACATAATTAGGAGTTAATGTGAGGTCGAAAAAAATGGTCAGTGCGACTAATTATCAATTGGCATCGGTTCATCGCTTTCAAATTTTTTTATGTCATTACGAGTCCTTCGTGTGTAAATGCGAAGAAATAAACTTATCCTTCTTTAAACATGGGCCCGGGTAACATATTCTGTGGCATGGCGTAAGATTCCGTTCAGCCGTAGAATGAAGTTTCGACTGTTAACCACGCTCAATTAATTTACAGCGCAACGGATTCTTCTGTTTTTTCCTAACATAACGTCTTAAGGCAGCACGTTCAAAACATAGTTTCTATCATACGATGGTACTAGTTGATAGTTTATTACTTAATCTGGACGCATCTTGCCCTTATTTAACCGTCCCTGGGTTTTTCATTTTTATCTATAAATTTCGCTAATATTGGGGGATCATTCGAATCACCCCCACAAATTTGCCTGTACTATTCAGAAAAGGTCTCCATTATATCACACTGAGGAATACCGTTGACACGCAAATTGCCATCAGAAACTGTGGACTCTCGCTTTGTTTCTAATATAATTTTTTAGAGGCCTCAACTCGCTTTTCAAGTTTCTATTAATTTTTTTCCTGCCTGTGCTAATTAATTTCTCCCACGCTGTATTTTTATTTCTCTGCATATCTGTTCCTCAAGAGCAGATACTCTCTCCCAGAAAAATTGTTTAATCCTTACTCATCGTTCATGGGTTAATCTCTTTATCAATCTCATTTCAAGAAGAGACGCTTCTTTATACTCCCACGGAACATTGTTTGTAATATTGTGTTTGCAATTGTTCAGCTTACCGTTTTTCAAATCGTTTATCACATAATTGTAATACCAGACCTAAGGGAGAAATTAGTATTAGAAGCGTTAAAGAGATTCACACCTCTGTACGCACTCCCTCGCCATTTTTGGTGTGTTATCACAGCAGACGAAGTTCGGTTACTTTCTCTGTAATTGTCTTCTGGTTCTGGAGAAGTTCATTATCCATATTTAAAACCGTTCTCGTTTTTGTTGTTGTTTTGCTGTTTTCTTATTTTGGTTGATAGTTTTTTGGTTTGTTCTCTAGTATATATTCTATACATTTAGTTAGAAAGACAAAAAAATGTTTATGTTTCATCTGTTTGTTTTTTATTGTTTTTATTGTTTTAACTGCTTTGTTTATTGTTTTCCTTAATATTATTCGGTTTTTGTCATGTCTGGTGGAAGTTTTTGTTGATGTTGTTTTTCAAATAATACACAATTTATAAATATCACAGCGCATGTTTAAAAAAACCACAGACACGCTCTGTTCACCAACTGTTCTGTTATGTCCAAACAACCTTCTCTTCTTCTTCTATATAGCAACATCGGTGGGCGTGTTATCCATGTTACAAACTCTTAAGTTGTTAAGATACATAAGAATCTAGAAGTGACTCACCGTTCATTGACGTCTGTGCTCATGATCGACAGTAACTGGACAGTAACCTGGAGGAAAACCAGTGTTGTTTACCATTTATCCTCCCACCGCGATACCGTAGTCACTAGGTCCTTCATTACCCCCGAAAGGTAGGAAGCAACAAATGCCCATAAAGGTTGTTGCTTAACAAGTATTCCAGACATCTTGGGCATAGACCTACGTATGCCACAAACCGTTGTTGCCTACCCACAAGCTTGTTGCCTATGCACCATATCGTGGATTAAGGCGATGTCTTATCCTCTGTAGGACTGCAGACGCTGTTTAGCAATGGTGGGGAATTTACTCCCCATTTTGCCCTCCACTCGGTCGTTGCGTCTAATCCTTGGTCAATCCTCTAGCTCTTCCTTTTGTCTTCCCTTCTACGGAGCTCTGATCTTCTCTAAAGCAACGATCTCCCAAAAGACTGGTTATGAATCGGCATAATGGATCATGTGTCGTGGTTGTACAATAGGTCCATCCTTATTTTCTTCATCATCCCGTAAAGTCCATTATGTTCGCCTTGCTGATATTTCCTCTGGCGACGGCACCATGCCCCCGGACTCTAATGAACTGTCTTTTACTGAGACGTTTCACGGATGATACTGTCCAAATCCGAAGGCCAAACACGGTCCATTGAGGTTCGCCAAGATGCTCTAGGGATTCTCTGATTGAACGATAATATCCGCACAAGGAGATGCATGGCGCTACTCCAGTTTTAAGCAATCCTTCAATAGGGAGTTGGTACCGTCCCCGATTGCACATCTGTTAATCAATCCTTAAGAACTTTCTGGCTTCTCAATCGGAACTTGGTGGTATGCCCAGAAACACGTGCGCGTCGGCTGGGATGGCATCCTTAATACCACCTCCTCCCACCCCTTGAAAAGCGATGAGAAGAGATCGCATAGTTAGAAAGTGTGTCGATACACTTTACCCAACGCTGTTTTGTGCCAGCCACATATTAAGGCGGACTGGTACTGACGCCGGGAATGTTCCTCCATCCCACTCTAGGAAGCTATTACTAGGGCCGTCGCCCAACTAGCCTTCTAATTTTGACTGTATGATTGCGAATATTCTATTTCCGTGAGCCAATCGATCTTCCGGCCATCTATTTGTCTTTTAGCTATCTTCGCTGTATGCTCATCGTTGTGCGATGAGAGCTTAATTGCTTCGTTCGCACAGGGTGTGCCATTTTTTGCCAAGACCCCCGCGTGTCTTCTTTACCAACAGTCTCGTTGGACTAATTTCCTAATCTTCGACCAGCTTTTTCTTAGCGCAGGCCAGCGACTGGCAGAATCACACCGGCGTTAGGCTGCCAAAACAATCTGGATTCCCAAGGGCTTTCGCTGCACGAAGATTCCGTTTGATAAGGTTGGCGCCCTTTGGGCTAATAGTATTTTTGCATTTTTTCATGTTTCAGTTTCCTGTCCTGCCATTGCATTATCGTAACTTGCTTCCACCTCTTTTGTCGAGACCGCGGCGTTGGTTTAACACCCGTAGCGTGAGATTTTTTCTGAGTTCCGTTCTCCTGCCTCCACAGAGGACTTTGATGTTATCCTTTCAATTTTTCTTTCCTTGGTCTGCTATTATGAGTTGCCGATAAGGAGATGCATCCAACTGCCCAGGAAAGGTTCGATCTTAATCCTGGAATTCTTTGATGACCCCAGCCAGGCTAATTCTTGGCCACGGCTGATTCTGGCAAATGAGTGTGCGTGACCTCAGCTATCGGGCCCAACCACCATTATCGGACGACAAACACGCTGGAGAGATTCGTGTTTTCTTTATAGTTATTTCTTTTTATTTTTTCCAAATAAGTTCTAATCGTTGATATTTGGTTGTTCAAATTCGCTTCTTCTTCAATATATTGTAATTGCACAACCACTCCTTTGACAACGCTCATCTTTTGCAATTTCGGAAAAAGAAAAACCCAAAAGAAACGTCTACATACATGGAGCTACGTAGAACTTTATCTCTTGACTGAATTCACCCTTATTTTTTTTTACCAAATACTTTTTTTATTTATTTTTTCAACTAATACTTAATTTTATCGCACGTCCGTACCATCTGCAAGAGTAAAGAAGATAGACTGGGAAGAATTCGACAAGTGTTAAAAAAAAACACACAAAGCTCATTAGGAGCATTCAAGTGACTCTAATTTGTCAGGAGTATAGATAGGCCACACGAATATCTAGTTGCGTCATCTACGACCGGCGTCGAAATAATCCGACAAATCAAAAGACACGACACATGTAAACAGTAAACTGTAGTGCTAATTCACGTTGCAATTATTTTTGCCATTAGAAAATAATAATAAAAAATCTTTAATAACTACTAATAATAAGAATAAACAGCGTTCAAAACATACATTTTTAACAAACTTTCTTTCCATTGAACAAAATTTGTAGCCTAACTCATGTAACTGAGTGGTCATCCCTTTAAAATTTATTAAGTTGAAGCCAATAGCAAGGAGATGATCAACTTAATTGAAACCACTCATCTTGGTTTCCTTTTGAAGCTCTTTCATAACGTCTTAGCGTCATAAACATATCATCATATACTGTAAATTCAATCCAACAATAAATTTTTTTAAAATCCACAATATGATTTTCTGTTTTACCCAAAATTTTATTTATAATTATATATCGATATATCATCATACTAAATCCTTGTGTGTTAACTTGCAATAAAGAAGCGATAGAAACGGGAGAAACGCATTTAATAAAAAACGTATTAGAACCATTGTATAGACTTTCAACTTAATGGCAAACTTTTCTTTAGCGGCAAATTCAAATGTTGACAAATAAAATAAGGTTACAGAAAAGAAAGAACTTAACACATAATTGGCAAAGTCGGAGGATCTGCTTTAATTTGACAAGCACTTCCTAAGATCATTAGTAAGGGAGCGATGTTCTAAGGCATATCAATTCGTCGTATCTTGTCTGTAAGTGTAGGAATTTAATTCTAGTCCAGGTTCAATTCTTCTCATAATAAACGAACATTGATTTTTTTGTGCTGCGTGAGTGTAGCCCAATGAATTTCTGACAGGCTCTGGGCACCATAACACCTATTAGGATTAAAACGTAAACCTTTTCTTTTAGTAAAAATTCTAGCGTTTTTATCCTTCAAAGAAAAAAGGTTTGAAAGATATAATAAGATTTATGCACTATGATCTGCCAAAACATACTACCCAAGACTTGGCTCCCTACCAAACTAGTAATTTATCCTTAAAACTCCGCCCAGTCTCATTTAATATCGGTTGTTCTTTACAAAGCATTTGTAACAAAGAAATCATCAATTGTAAACTCTCTATTTATATTTCAAGCGCACAGGATTGCAGGATTAATGGAGAGTCCAGCGGTATAAGAAAAACCCTTACGTGTTTTAGTCATTTTCATATAGTAAAAACTAAATATATTTACCTTCAAACAACTAACATCTTCATTGGAACTTTTATAAAAATTTTGTACGTTTTCAGTTTAGCTTACCCCAAAATTTTCGATTACCACGAAGATCATTTTAAACAATTTCTATACATCCTCTAGATTTTTTGCAACAACGACGCCCTGAATAAAAAACGTTACAGATGTGTCCGTCCAGTTTATACTGAAGCTCCTAAAGGGTATGGTCAAGTTTCGACCCATCAGTACAAAGTTATAGTTATCACTCCGTTCTACCTTATCCCAGATTTCAACGGCTGAATCCCCTGTCTAAGGCAATCACTAACAACACAACAAGTAAAACGTTCCAAAATTAATAAGATTGCCAAATATAACCCAATGAATGGATCTGAGCTGGAGCCGCCAACCCAAAGGTCAGCTGTGAAGCTGTGACAGTGGTATAAAAGACTTCTCTTAAAATATTTCCTCGAAATTCCTTCCCCAGTTCCTCCTTATTGAGTAACGTCCGACATATCGAGAATCGAAAATTTTTAAAAGACACCACTAACCTTTTTGCCTCACACCAGTTAATAGATACTCTGAAATTAAAAAATCGTCCTATCTTTATGACACCAGTGGCATAAGCTGCTTGCCTTAATGCATGCGCTTGAAACGAACATTTACAACACAAGAGGCCAAATAAGTGAAATACTCCCCCCCTAATGAAGTGCCCCTGGTTACACGCTTACTGAGAGCCAGAATCATTCAATGAAAATAAGTGATTTTCATAGGGGGAGGAAGTGTTGATATTATTAAAAGCTAAGTAGTCTTAATTCATGCAGTATCAATTTCAATACACTTAATGAAAGTATGCTGCAACATACGTAACTTGGTCAGATTTTGATGTCTAATAAAGCTTGAGGCTTCTTCCAGAACTTTAAAAAAGGATACTAAGTTTTATCGAGTCAATAATCCTTAAGGCTAGCATTACTTCGTTCAATACTTACATATTATATATTTATATTGTTAAAATTGTTTTGTGAGCACAATAAAAACATAACAATAAGTATTTATTTCTTACATAATAATTTTTTTATTATTTTAATTAAAAATTTTATTATATGCATGCAACAATTTAAAAGTTTTATATAAATAAACATGTATGTACTAAAGAGCGCATTTGTGCCGGAATGCAACTCTGCATACAATAGTCCCATCACTCATATTCAAATGTCACGTAAAAACGTTAAAGAATTCTGTGTTATACAGGTCGTCCCGTTTTGCTAACGAGTGAGAACGTTTCAGTAAGTGTTTACATTGCTTTTAACGGTACGTTACGTTACGTGTGGCTAAACACCTAACATGTGTGAATGTAAACATGTTGTTCACAATGCTCTCGTAGGCGAATGTTCTGGTCTTCGCCTTCACGAGAATTCTATGAATGTAAATATGTTGTTGAAAGTAACTACATGTGAACTACACGTGAAGGCGAAGACCAGAACCTTCGCCTACGAGAACATTCATTCGACTGTTTACGTCGCTATATAAAAGGCAAGGCAAAACATGAAAAGTCGGAGTAGAAGATCAGTCAGTCTTGTGTAAAGATGCGTTACGAGTGAAGTAAACCAATCGTGGTTTGAAGATCTCCTTTACAAAGATCTACAGGACAATTGTGTAGTAATTGTTATTGTTTATCGCAAAAGGCATAAACAAAGGAATAACAAATAAAGCAATTGTTGTCGTTAGAATGAGTTGTAAACCGTGGCATACAAAATTGTGTGAATAAATAAAGAATTTAGTGAAAATTAAACTCAAATTAATTTTATTTTTATTTGCAATTTACGAGCTCATATTTCAAACGTTTTTAAAAGGTAGAAACGTAACAGTATGTATATGTATACATATATGTCAGCTTTTTCAATAGACTATAATTTTACATAAACGTCTAATTTCTAGAACTTAAGATTTGGCGTCAACTAAATCTACCAAATTCAACCATGTAAATATGCAATGTGCACATTTTTGAATATATTTTATACATAAGATAAACTGGTTTTGGCAGCTATAAAGACAACAGCAATTCTTATTAAAAACCAAAATCTTTTGGGAGTAATTAAGTTCAAACATATTTTGTTACATTGCAGAATGGATTTGTAAGCTCGAATCAAATGTATATAATATAAATCTAATTCAAGCTTATATAAATGAATTAAACTTTGTCTCAACTTTGATACTGAATGATGCCGAAAAATCTGACCAATCAACCATATTCAATACACGATTTAAAATAACCATAAAACTGTTACATTTAGCTGCAAATTTTCTACATTCTAAGGCACAAGGAAGTGATCTTGTTCCATCTGAGAAAGTAAATGTATTCGAATATACTTACACAATGTCACAGGCGCTAAACACAAATGTAATACAAGATTTTGCCAATTACAAGGCTAAAAATGATTTCTGGGCAAAAACTTGTGCCTGGAGCTGTTTGGATAAGATTTCGGGAAAGGAATTTCGTGGAAAGGAATTTGAGAAAGTACGCAATTAAGTAAATTAGCTGCGCAAATTTTAGCAGCTCCCCATACTTCAACTGCTACTGAAGTTTATTGAGCATCCACAGCTTCATTCATTCAAAAAAAGGAACCATTTAACAACACAAAGAGCAGGAAAAATAACATATATCCTGCAACTGGAACTTGCTTTTTTTATAAAGTTTATAACCTTCAGTAAAAAGCGCGCACTCCACTTAATTTAGAAATGCCAAGAATTCTTCATTAGAAGAAGTCAAGACGATATCCCTTCAACTGTAACAGGAATCATGCAATCTACTCGATATGAATTTTTATCGGATACGGACAGCGAATTATTTCATTTGTTATTAAAAATCTAATTCAGAACAAAAAATTGAATTCTTTTAATTTATTTAAACTTTTCTTTATTCTGATTTATACTCAAATTTTGGGTAAATACTCAGGTGCTTGGGTGAATACCTGGGAATTTACCTTTAGATACCCAATTTACCATTTGGGTATTTACACTTGCGCCATCAGTATGCCTGACATCTTCTTTCTTCTCAACGAATGCTTATAAAAAAGGATCGATTATTATTGTTTTATAAGTTAAAAAATGTACAGTCCAAGAAAAAGTTGACATACCGTGGTGTATGTAGGTAGGTAGGTAGGTAGGTAGAGGTAGCTGTCCATCCAGGAGCATCGGATGGACACACCTAGGCCACATAGGGCCTGGAAGGCCCTAATCTAATGCAGATTAACGTCAACGTGTCTTTCCGTGGTCTCTTATTGAAGACCACAGCACAGACTAATGGGTCTGAAGTCCTTGGGTACAGTATGAGTACTAGCCTGCGGTCTAAAGGCTACTACCACTCTACATCATTCAGACGGTACATGGTTCTTCCAAATACTGGCGACAAACATTGCCCCAACTATTCCGATGTGTTCCAGTTTCAGACGTTGTAAGATAGCCGAATATATTTCGTCCGGTCCCAGAGATTTAAAAGGCCTAAGTCTGTCTATCGCCCATTTTATTGCGTTCGCAGACATAATCGAACAGTAGTCTCTCTTTGCTTCGTCCCCCGAAACAGTTGATCGCGTATCCGAGTCCTGTCTCGGTGGAAAGTGGGTATATCCGAGAATCTCCGGAGTTTCTTTCTCAGAGTTGCTCTATGAAGCATCATCGCTCTGTAGCACACTAGGTACAAAGGATGTTGTTGAGAGAATTCGCCTTAGCCTAGAAGTTTCGTTGATAATTTCCATGCTGCCACAGAGATTTCTCCTCGAATCCTTCTTTGTCTTATCCCTCTTGACCCTGGCCCCACCAGGGTGGTATTCTTTCATCTCTGTTGATTCACTTCGGACATGGTTTGTCAAAAGCCCCTACTATTTGTGAATTAAATTCAAGTCTAAAATATATTCAATATTCAGTATATTCAGTCTAGAAATATTGTCTATTCTACAGCGCGTGAGTGGGTCCTTGCCCAGACAGACAATGCGATCTTAAGGATCCCAATTCGTGTTCCTAGCATTCCTAATCGGCCTTACACTATTATTCCTCAGAGACCTTCCAATCTCTGATGTTATCGTAAATATTGCCGGAGATAAGCGTTATTTATTTTTATTTATTTATTTTATTTATTTATTTATTTATATTAAATTCAATACAACAAGAACAAGTCTTATTTTAAAGTATTGGGTTAGTAGATTGTCATATAGGTTTATAAATATGGAAATGGAAATGTTTATAAAATTAATTCAAAAAAAAAAGAAAAGAAAAACATAATAAATTTAGAAAACAAATTTAAAAAACAATAATGAAAAAATTAAACTATATTAAATTTGCTTAAAAAGTAACATTTTAGGCAAATAAAAACTAAAGTACAAATAAACATAACTACGAAAAGTGCTTAAATATGGCAGTTTTAAAATGGCTTGCATGGATATTAATTGTAATTGTGAGGGTAGTTGGCTCCAAAGACGAATAGAGTTTATGAAAAAGTGTTGTTCAGAGACAGCTTTGGCGTATTTTATACAATTTATCCTGTTTCCTCTATTAGATCTAGAAAATTTTATTTTCTGATATAAATAAGGTGGTTGTTGATTATAGATAATTCTATGCAAAAGCAGTAATACTCGGCACTTCAGCAAATTATCAAAAGTGATATTATAAATTTGTTTGGCATAATGTGATATGCTACTATTTCTTCTGATACCAAATACATATCGTGCAATATTGTTAAAAGTGACATTTAACCTTCTTCTACTAACAGCATCGCAGCTAGCAAACAGCTCACAACCATAAATTAGAGTTGGTAATAAGTATGTTTTGGCTAAAAGATTCGGATATGGTTTGGTGTGTAATATTGCGTCATCCAAAATTGCGAAGCATAGCAAACGTTTTTCCACAATTAGCTTTATATGATCCGCCCAATTGAGTTGTTTTGTTGAGTATTACTCCTAGGTTTTTAACTGATTCAACAATGCTTATATTTGTATTATTAATATGTATTGGTGAAGATAACGTCATAAAAGTTTTTGGTTGTCAATAATTAAAACAGCTGATTTATTGGGGTTTAGGCTTAGTCCATTTGCAGATGCCCATAAGTAACTTTTACGTAAGTCCTCGTTTATTAAGCGTATACAATTAGGCGCATCATTCACTCCACAACTAATGTATAGCTGAACATCATCAGCATACATATGTATTTGACAATGTACTACATTTAATGGAAGGTCATTAGCATATATGGAGTATAAAAGTGGACTAAGTATGGGCCCTGTGGTACACCCCTTGGCATTGGAGCAGTTCTCGATATGTTTAGTTATAATAAACACTTTGGCTCTATTACCTAAGTAAGCAGATATTAATTTTAAGCAGTTGGTGAAAAATTGCACATATGTTTCAATTTGTGAAGTAAAAATTAGAAATGATGTACTGTGTCAATGCTTTAGAATGGTCAAGCAATATAAGAAATGACATAGTATGACGTTTATCAACTTGGAATCTGATTTCCTCAGTTACATCAATTAAAGCACTAATGCAGCTATACTTGGGTCTAAAAACAGATTGCCTTTCATTAAGCAAGGAGTTAGTGTGTAAGTGGCGACTTATCTGCTTATGTATTAGTTTCTCAAAAACCTTTGATAAATAGGGTAAGATGGCAATTGGCCGAAAACTCTTATCAGGTTTTAAAATCGGTAAATTTTGGCATGTTTCCACATAGATGGGAACGTAGATGT
>QOCX01002370.1:0-22824 GCA_005959815.1 Sarcophaga bullata | reverse complement strand
CTTTCCATTGAACATCTATTCGAGCCAAACGATAAAAAGTCCGCTTAAACCTCACCTCTTTCTTGTAGGAGAATGCTGATCTTATAACGATTGCATCTCCCGGCGACGGATATGGACATTGTCTTTCAATTATAGCTATCATACTAAAAGACTATTGGAAATCTGAGACGTCCGGCAGCGACCACAATGTTTTTAATGAACTGACTTTGTTAATCAAGACTATGGGGGACCTACGGGGTTTTCCTTTAGCGGTAACTGTTGACCTGGCAGTGAGTCATGTTCCGACGTCATTTTGGCCAAATTGATGATGACCAGCACAAGAGAGTATAATTTCTGGTAAACAATAAAATATGGAACTACATAATGGAATCCGCCAAAAATACTACAATAGAAATCATGTGCTGGTAGATCAAGAGGGGTGACTTACTCACGAAAATAGAATTACAATCGTGTTCAAACACCCTCAAACAACTCACTAAAGGGGAGAGAGGGCTAAAGACCAGGTAAAATTTCGCCGGAGCGACACAGCAATTAATGGTTTCCTGGATAAAATAAATAAATTTAATATATACATCGCTCTAATTCAGGAACCAGTTTGTCCAACGGAACTTAAGTTTTCTTTTCTTTCCAGAGTTGTAGACATCGGATGCAACAAGGTGATGACAACATATACCTCGTGCCAGCTTTTTCGACTCTTCGGCATTATCACCAACGCCGGAGATACAACAGCCAAACAACTGATTAAGAAAAGGAGCCATGAAAACTTTAAAATTCAATAAAGACGACTATCGTACTCACGGAAAGTCATTCCTTATAAGTACACTTGTACCATATTGGGGTGGTTGAATTCAGGGGATATGGTGAAGACATAGAAACCGTGGAACACATGTATTACTGCCCAGATTCCAGTATTTTGGGGATGACGTTGTTCGGGACTTAACTCAGTAGGAAAAAATTAAGGAAGCTTTTACAAGACACAGACTTCCCATAAAAAGTATGGTGGTATTCGTAATAGTGAGTTTAGAATAAGTCTGCCTGAAGGCCGTGGTTGGTTTAATCTCCTTGAACCTACCTACATACTTCTTCCTAGTCTTTTTCAATATAGTTTTTTTTTTCATAAAAGTTCCTTTGTTAAAATTAGATCATATTAGATTATCTTTATAAAGAGCAAGGTTATACCTATAACTTGTCGTCGTCTTAGAGTGTGTCGAGAATATAACTGTCATAAATATTAATAACTTGCCGACTTTCAAGAAGCTTACTTGATGTATTAAACATATTGAATACAGCAGGATACCAAATGCCACTAGCAGAAAATGACGCCAAGTGGTCAATTAATAGTCAATAATTTCCACATTTTGTAATATACCTCCAATGTTTGTAAGACGAACGATTTAGTTGGATAAAAACATTTTAGTATCACATAAAAAACCCACAGAAATATATGCATTTTATTTACTTACATAATAAAAACATGTAGAAAAATAAACAAATATATAATATTAATCTGTAAATATGTATAATTAATCCATCTGCGTTCATCACCGTCCCCTAGATCAAATAATTTTTAAGGGCTTCAATTGTGACTGCTGCATTTAGCGCTATTTAAAGGGAGTCTGCGAAGATAGGTCTGGCAGTAAATGAGGGCAAAACAAAGTATATGTTGTCGACAAGTAGAGAAGTGCGGCGTACTGATTCTCAGATTACGGTCGATAACTATACCTTTGATGTAGTCAAGGAATTCATTTATCTTGGCTCCGCCGTTACCACCAAAAATGATGTCAGTCTGGAGATCAAGCGCAGGATCACTCTTGCCATCAGGTGCTATTATGGTCTCAATAGGCAATTGAGTAACAGAGACCTCTCTCATGCGACGAAACTAATACTCTACAAGACGCTCATCCTACCCGTGCTTCTTTATGGCGCAGAGGCATGGACCTTATTAAGCACCGATGCAGCAGCCTTGAGAGTATTCGAGAGAAAAGTCCTACGTAAGATCTTCGGTCCAGTGCGTGTTGGCGAAGATTTCCGCATCCGATACAACATTGAACTGTACGAGCTCCTCAACGATATGGACGTTGTGCAATGTATTAATATCCAGCGGCTGCGCTGGCTCGGCCATGTTCGAATGGAGAAGGATGCTCCGGCGAGACGAATATTTGACGCGGGGACGACCTTGTATCCGTTGGAAGGACCAAGTTCAGGAAGCCCTGTCATGGTGTGACCAACTGGCCGTTAATCGGGTTGTTATGGCCAATTAAGTAAGTAAGTAAGTCAATAATTTTCTGTTTTGTAATTTGTAATCAAACTTTGCTCCTTTTAATTTTTAAGTTACCGAAAAACAGATCAGTTAATTCACATTGAATCTGGTCTTAGTACTCTTTAATGTTTAATTTAAAACAGTAAAAAATTTTAAATATATATACAATTTTAAAATCTGTTAATATTCTACAAAAAATGTTAAATTTAAAATTGCATAAATTTGAATCCGCATAAAAAGAGCCCTGAGTTCATTTAGGGCCATTTTTTGAGTGCAAGATTAAATATTACGTTAACTTCAATCTACGTATTCAGTTTTTGAGTTTACTTAATCTTACATTTAATCTTAAGTTTAAACCACGTTAGTGGGTTAGTGGTTTAAACCACGTTAGTGGGTTAAACTTAAGATTAACTGTCGAAAGTAGTTGACAAATTTTATTAAAAAAGAAAACTTTTAAGTGAGAGAAAGCCGAATAAAACAAATAAATAAGAGATTATGAATTATATAAAACCCAATTGGAGAATATTTATTATTTATCAAAAAATATTTTTTTACTTAAAAATAAATCGTATTCATTTGCTTTTGTTCTATACAAAAGCAAATTGTTGTGAAAAGCGTTGCCATTTTTGCTTATAAATGTGGCAGCTCTACACGGTTTAAACTCCCACTCAAAAAATGAAAACTCAGTTAACTGAAGATTAAATTTAACTAGAGATTATCTTAAACTTGAGGTTAATCTCGCACTCAAAAAATGGCCCTTAAAGCGATCTGTTCTGTTCTCTACAGTATTTTCCTAGGTTACAATCCCCAATAATAGACTAATGTCTAAAACATTTTGTTTCATCAAATAGGTATTAGAATCTTAACAGCAAAATAAAAATAAACTGGTCAGCGCTAGGAATAAGTCCAGGTTCCGTAATTTTTCTGTGTTCCTCTCTTTGAGCCAAATAGAACCATGGTACTCTAGTGTGTTGCGAACCAACGAATTTGAATGAAGTATATAAAGTGGCGGCAAACATTTGCAACGGAGAACACACATGTGGATTGCTTTATTTTTTTAATTACCCATTATTAATTTTTTTGTTTATTTGTAATTCTATTCACTCTTTTAATGGTCATGTAAAATAAAAACTGATTTCGCTATTTTACAACAACATGAAACCAAAGTTGGTAGCCAGAGGCGTGTTCCTTTCTCTTATTCCTAAATATGTCTTTAGTACAAGCAAATTATAGAATTTAATAGTAATCATATTCTTTTTAATAATTGATATTTAAGTTTTAGCATTTTATCTAAAATTTCATACTAATAATTTTTACGCAGTTGAAGTGTGGAGTTGAGAAGGTTAACGTTGTTTTATTTATTTTAGAGGCAAATGGCTAGATGAGAAGTTTAGAAAGATTTTGAAAATATACTTTCTTAAACCGAAATTGAATAAAATATTATATTCATAAGTCAACGATTTGTCGCATAATTAAATGTGGAAAAATGCAACCACTTCATTAAGGTCGTTAAGAATTTTTGAATAAAACATCCCGGAATGTTACGAATGTTCCCAGAGAAGCAAAAACAGAAATCTGTCCACTATGAAGAGAACAGCGCGAGATCACAGTCTTAGAAGCTACAGACGTACCAAAAAGCCCTACATGTCTGAAAAAAATGTAGATCTTGCCCAAATTTGGCTCGAACCCATTTAAATATAATGGAATGGAAGAATCTTCTATGATCGGACGTGTCTAAGTTAATTCTCCTAGGATTATATAGAAGATCCTATGTTCGACGACCTCGAGGTAAAAACTTTAATCTGAGGTATACAATCGCCACAGTTAAGCTAGAGGGGTGCTTTTTTTGGGGACATGGGACAGTCCCAATTAGCCGTATTACTGATATAATGACAATCTACAGATTGGGAAAAACGACTACATAGAAAAATGTATTTCAAAATAAAAAATAAAATAAAATACATAAAAGACGTTCAGAAATAATAAAAAAACAACGGATATGCCACAAATTATTAAAGGATTAGAATTGTGTTTTTTACACTTATTTCGAACACTTTGCTTTGAACAATTGTTTTTCGAATTATTTTATTAAAACTATTGTTTTTCCATTGTTTTATGTTCATGTATATTAATTTTTGTTTCTTTATTTTTTTAATACAAAAAAGAATTAAAAATTTAACATCAAATTCTTAGTTTTGATTTATCTGTCAAGCAAATAGGCTACAAAAATAAAATAAATAATAATAAATAAAATAAATTTAACCGACGTTATAGAAGTTGTCATACTGAGCTTCATTCAATAATGGGCTGCGAACGGGAACATTTGTTTAAAAAGTTAATGCTGGATTTTAAAGCTAAAATCAATGTTAATGTTAAAGTCTGGATATGAAAAGAGAAGTCCCATTTCTAGGAGCCAACAAAAGACAACATATGCAATAGCTTCAGCATTGGCGAAAAAATGTCACTCTTTTGAAGATGGCGAATTGGTGATGGCGATATGTGTCAATTACTTTTCCACTATTTTTGGAGAAGCAGGGCCAAATATAAACCAAATTGTTAAAGAATTTTCTTTATATATTTCATACATAACAATAATATATAGAAATTTTGTGATACCGATTTGCGAAACAGAGGATCATAAAATATAAACCTTTGAAATATACAAGTACCTGGAAAATGTAATGATGACTCTTGCTACACATCCATAAAAACTTGTGCGAAAAATACGAATACGTTCGTTTGAAAAAAGTGTACTGGTACCTGAATATTTCAAATATTTCTGTTTCGCAAATCGATCACCACAAAATTTCTATATATTATTATGTATGTAAACCTAATGATATTTTCTACCTGGCGAAATATTACCATCCTTTACAATGGGAAACATTTACAGCTTTTTCTTTGAACTTTTAAGTGAAATATGTCTATTATTCCGAAAAATAATAAATGGCATCAAAAAGCAGAATATTTTACAAAATATGGCTATGGATCTTCACACTACGCCAAATCCTGGAAAAGACCCACGAAAAGCAAGTTGACACACACCATCTTTTTGTCGACTATAACACAGCCTTTGATAGCCCCATAAGGGATCGTGTTTTTGCCGCAATGTCTGAGCTCGGTATTCCTGCGAAGCTGATAAGGCTATGCAGAATGAATGCACTTTTGATGTAGGCAAAGAATTCAAATTATGTCAGTCTGGAGATCAATCGCAGGATCACTCTTGCCAACAGGTGCTACTATGGTCTCAATAGGCAATTGAGTAACAGAACCTCTCTCGTGCGACGAAACTAATACTCTACAAGACGCTCATCCTAACCGTGTTTCTTTATGGCGCAGAGGCATGGACCTTATTAAGCACCGATGCAGCAGCCTTGAGAGTATTCGAGAGAAAAGTCCTATGTAAGATCTTCGGTCCAGTGCGAGTTGGCGAAGATTTCCGCATCCGATACAACAGTGAGCTTTATAAGCTCCTCAACGACATGGACGTTGTGCAGCGTATTAATATCCAGTGGCTGCGCTGGCTCGGCCATGTCGTTCGAATGGAGGATGATGCTCCGGCGAGACGGGTATTTGATGCGGGGATCTGCGGAAGTCAGCGAAGAGGACGACCTTGTATCCGTTGGAAGGACCAAATCGAGGAAGCCCTGTCATCGATTGGTGTGACCAACTGGCGTAGGTGCGCAAGAAGCAGAGGCGCCTGGAAGGATGTGCTGCGGCAGGCCGAAATCCGTTAATCGGGTTGTTATGGCCAATTAAGTAAGTAGGTAACGGTTGAGTTATATTTTTCATATGTATATATTTTCAAATGAACTTTTCGTTCAAAAATTTTCAGAATTTTTGTGTGATTTTGATTGTTTATCGGAAAATGTGTCAGTTTCACATTTGAGCGACTACCTGAAGTTAGAAGATAAAGTTTAGCGCGAAGGATTGTTATATAAGTTAAAAAAGTTACTTCCATTGCATTTTACTTGTTTTTCCTGTGGCATATTAAAAATAGATGTTTTTACGTGAGGGTCAATAATGATTATTCTAAAATTTGGCCAATATTAGCAGGAATTTAACAGGGAAGCGTACTTGTAGCAGGGAAGCGTACTAGTTTTATACACTTTATTCACACACGATTAGCCAACAAGAGACTATGTAACGATTGTAGCAGAAACTTCAAGATGCATACAGCAACTCCATTATTTTCATCACTGGATAACTAAGTGAAATATTAAAGTCAACAAACAAAAATTCCGGCCATGTCACTTTTACAACAAGAAGAGGTAATTGTCCATCGGTATTCCTCAATGCTATTGCTATTCCTAACGACAAGATTGTAAAGTATTTGGAACTTCATCTTGACAGAAGGCTTACATGGAAAGCACATAGAAGTGCTGAAAGGAAACAAATCGACATGAAATTTAAAAAAATGTACTGATTTTTTTGGACCTAAATCCCAACTTTCCTTGGAGAATAAAGTGTTACTTTATAAAACAATCTTAAAACCAATTTGGACTTACGAAGTAGAACTATGGGGAACTGCTAGTAATTCTAACAGAAATTTTACAGAGATTTCAATCTAAGGTCCTGCTCTCAATTATAAATGCTCCTTTTTATGTGACTAATAAAAACTTACATAAGTACTTGAAAATTCCTTTTATAAAATAAGAAATAAGGCAATTTAGCAGTAGTTACTTAGGAAGACTTAGCAGCCATACAAATCTTAGACGAAACTGATGAAGTCCGAAGGTAAGTAATCAGTCTGATGAAGGTTCTTGAAGGCGAATGTTCGAGGCTTCTCGAAATCACCATAAATATAAACATCGTTGTTTACATTTATTCATGCTTTCTTGTTTGTTATTTGAGTATCTTGTTTACGTTCGACCTTGCAGTGCTGTTGTTGCTTGTTGCTTACGTGTTTATCCCTCTTTCGTATAAAAATGTTGTTGCTATATTTTTTTTGTTTATTTGTTAATCAAGTAAGCAGGTTCGTTTTTTTGTTTTTGTAGCTTTTGTTTAGCATTTTAATGTTAAACGATGTTACACCATTTCCATTTTCGAAACAATATTAACTCTTATTGTAACAATAATAAAATATTATATTAACTCATATATATATGTTCATATGAAATTTAAATTACTTTTTTGTAAAATAGATTGCAAATAAATGAATATTCATTAAAAAATATATATAACAAATTAATTAAAAAAGCTACTTGAAGTGATTTGATTAAAAAATAAACGTTTAGGATTGGTTTCAGGTGCAAATAATTTGACCACCAATGTAAAAGCAAAGACTATAAATATATAAAGATGTTACACACTGTGTATTTAAAATTGTCAACAATTTTTGCTGCTGAAGGATGAGAGGGTTAAGTAGCAGGGAAATCTAAATTTTCGTGCTCACAATCATGTTTACTGAGAGAATTAAGTAGAACAAAAAGCACATACACATGCATATGTATATAACACATTTCTTAAGCCTTTTTAGTCGTCGATTACACTGCGACGAGCACAAAATACACAGAAGGGAAAATTATGACGTTTAAAAAACGCTCATAACAGCAGCCTTTACTAGCGAAATTAGAGTAAGAAGAAAAATGTTATATCTTTTGGGAAGCAAATGTGTTAGAAGCAACAGATATACAGAGTGAAAACTAGAGGATAAAGTAGAAAAATTAAATGTAAATAAACATTTTTTTTGTGTTAAAAAAGAGTAAATTTTGAATATTTTTCAATTTCTTTAATGAAAATTTTAAAAATTCCTTAATGTTTAAATATTAATCGAAATGTGGGTGATTTTCGGTCACAATGAATATAGTTTTTTGTGCATAAGGTAATTAAGAACCTAAATAGAGATCAAGATCAAAATAAGACATACATCTCATTAAAAAAATTTTCTTGCTGAAATTTGCCAACATTTTTTAATTTATTGAACTAAAAAGTTAAAAGTTATTGTTATTATTAGTTCTTATTATTATTTATTAATAGTTTCACACAAAAGCTACATTTTTCTATTTACACACGCCAATATAAAAATCCCACCTCAAAAGCTTAAAAAAACATAAATAAACGAAACAGAGAAAATTAGAGAGAGACAGAAATACTTTTTTTTTTGCAATATTTGCTATCCCTCTCACATTACGCCAGTAACTGTCAAATTCCGTTTCTTTACTGGTTGTGGCGACGAGTGCACATGTCAGCGGAGGCTATAATATTTTTGCTTCAGGTTTACATTCAAAAATTATTTTATGTTAAAAAATGTTTTTATTAATATTCATTGCCTTATAAGACATTAATAATTAATTAATAGTAATGTTTTTAGAAAAAATAAAAGGTTGGTTACTAGTAGAAGAGAAAATTTATGAACCAAAGTTAGATACCAACAAATATCTAAAAAAACGTTCCGTAATTATTAAGTCAAATATGCATAACTTTATGCATTTTGATTAAATGAATACAAAAATAACTTATATTACTAACACTTTTCTATGACTGTAAATACATAAATACTCTCAACTTATTTTCTTTCTCTTGCTCACTAATACAAGACCAAAAAATTTTTGTAACCCCTGGTGTACATTGTTTTTGATTTTATTGTTTTGTGAAAACACATTCAGTAAAAATAATACCAAAAATACAAAAGCCATATTTTCATACAATTTATGTGCAAATGACTTGCTGAAAAGCAAATGTTACCGATCGCGTAATTGTAGGGTATGAATACGTATTTTATTGTTGTAGAAATGAAACTATTTCGATTCGCGCCGAATTATAATGTTATTTTTTAGACAATTCAATTATGCATGTACTTACCATATGTAATTTTTTAGAAAGTTCAATTATGTAACACGAATGCTTTTTTGGTTTACTATTTATTAAAGTTTTTGGTTTACTAAGATTAATGTTTCAAAATTTTAACTTTTTCTATACCGGATAATTTGAATTTGTATGTTTCATATGTGGAATGCTTCCGCAGTAAAATAATAGCTAGTAAATTAATCATCTCCATTCTGTGTTTATAACATTCGTTATTCTCATCAAACCAAAAGGAATAGATTGTATTGTTGGTGCAACTTACGCATTGCTCAACAACAAATTTTTTTATATTTTTTATTGATTTATTTGTTGAAAATAGTTTTTCGAAGACTTTTATGTGGGTTTTATAGACTTCAAAAAATAATTCAGATGGAGCGCACAAACTTCCAGTCGGAATCTTTTGCAAAATTTTTTGCGTGAACAAACATTTCCGAAGGATATGACAAAATTTGCGCTGGTTTAATTATATCCACACGACATTTAACGCTGCGCTATGTCACATATGTATGCGCTATGTAATTGATGTTAATTATATTGGCACATTGTTGGAGGTAAAACAATCGGCATCTTCGTTAAAATATTCTTTATTTTCATCGTATATATCTGCGACATCTATTTCAGGGGTGAGAGTATTTTCTGACATACTTCCATTCCTTTCAATTTCTTCTAAAATTTTTTGAAACTCAATAGGTAAAAATATTGCATCGTCGTTTGGTACATACATAATTAAATTGTCTAAAAAATAACATTGCAATTCGGTGCGAACCGATATAATTTTCTTTTTTCAACAATAAAACACGTATTCATACCCTAAAATTACACTATCGGTAACATTTTCTTTTCAACATGTTATTTGCACATAAATTGTATGAAAACACGACTTTTTGATTTTTTGGTATCATTTTTACTGAATGTGTTTACAGGAAAAAATAAAAATAATGTACACATATGCTTACGGGAATGTACCATATACATATACACATGTATGCGCTTTTTGTTCTCTTTAATTCTCCCAGTAAACATGAGAGCGAGCACAAAGATGGCGTTTATACGTGTAGTTTGTAAACAAACGTATCACTCATATAAGAATGAATTGCTGAGAGAGAATAATAAGTTCTCTGAATGTAATAGCTTATTATTAGTGGCAGTAGCCGTACTGCCATAGACAAATTTGGCATTGGCAGTACAATGTATGGCAGTGCAACATCTTTATATATTTATAGTCTTTGGTAAAAGCTTTGTCGGGTACTTTCCATTGAAGTTGTTTTTGCTGTAATAATACGGGGGATTTCATTTTGGCATCTTTAAACTTCTTAAATATGGGAAATATAATTGTATTGAATAACTCCAGATTGGTTTTAAGGGAGAATTGTACAATAAAAGTTTGCTGTCCAATTTTAAGGTGGAGTTTTTAGCAACCTCTGAGTCTCTGAGACTTTTGATTAATTTAATTTCAATTTAATTTTTTCCAACTTTGTTTCCATATATAATTTTCAGGTAAGGCGTCTATCAAGATGAATGCCGAGATATTTTATATGCGCTGAATGCAATTGTACGGATTTACTATTGGTGTTAACTGAGACATCCGAATTTTTCAAACAATTTTGATAATAAGCTTATACGCCTGTATATCACGGCTTTCGTACGAGCTTTACCAGGCTTCGGTATCATAATATCGTATCAAACGTGACCTTCCACTCTTCAGGATAATATTCCAGACGTAGAATAACATTAAAAATTGACTATTTGATGCAACTTCTTTAATACAATCTCTGAAGCTATCTTATGAATTTTAAAATTCACAATACCATCCCTGATGTACACTCTCTGAAAAACTTTCCTGAAAAAGAGATAACTTACGAGAAATAAAGGAGTACCGAAGCATATAAGTTCACCAAATTAAACGAAGAGGACAAAACTAGAAAACACAAAAATACTGAAAAACTCACAACACCAAAATTCACTGATACCACAATAAATTCCTCAACAACAATAATAGGCATTTTCGCAACTAATAATCTCAACGAAACTCCATCAAAAAATACATGCAAAAATCTTTGGTCAGAAATTCAAACTCCGGACATCGATTGATCCATCACAATGATTGATCATTTTCAATGAAATCCCCCTCACCATTGTGTTCAAAATAGCATTACAATCAAAATAGATTATCGACTACTGCTGTATAGTAATAGTCCAAAAGCAACAATTGAATTATCAAATCAGATTATCAATCAATAACATCCTCAATAAATTGCGGCAAAGTAATACGAGAAATTCAGATAGATCATGATGTATATAAATAAAATGAACATGTAAATAACCAAAATTATTATTTAAATAAAATAAATTAATATATTATATATAACACATACATAATTGGTCATTACAACCCTGCAATCAGGATTACGACCTAGCTTTTCACGCCACTTATATAGTTTGTGTTAATTTTATACATGAGTGGCGGAATCTACAGTTTAAAGTCGACAACGAACGACGATTTTTTGAGAAACTTTTCATGGCAAGAAGAAATATTTTTTCATATTTCGTTTTGTTGGAGATTAGTTTGAACCGTGGCCCCGCGTCTAAGCCAACACACTATCTATATTATATATAAGATGGGAAAAATCCTCCAATTGTCAGAGTGTAGAGAAAGGAAGCGAATAAAGCTAGCAGACATACCGAGAATTCATGAATTCAAACTATTACCAGCCACTCCTGGATAAAATTAAGCTAGGTCATAACCCTAAACAAAGTAAGAAAATATACTGAGCACACGAAATAAGCTGTGAGGCACTCTACATCTGGAGATGGACGTTATAGTCAAATACTCGCTAAGAACACGAAAAATAAAAACCCCAACTTATTTGTAGTTTAAGGGCTTGAGGCCTCTTGCTTTTACACGGCTTTTACAGTGAGGAAAATAAATAAAACACTCCATCTTTTCTCCTTTCTTCAGTCCAAAATGGCGTAAAGCGGTCCGAAGTTATCTATTCCCATAAAAGTAAACAGTTTTTCAAAATTTGCGAACCGAGCAGGTGATAATAGACATTTGTGGCACAACAAATTACGATTTGTAGAGTATTCGTAGCTTAGGTATGTAGTATCTACTTTTAATGTTGGTGATGACGGTCTCATATAATATATGAAGAAGCGTTTCATAGCGAACTAGTAGAAATGACTCATGGTGATTCTTAAGCAGCATTATAAGATCTCCACAATTTAGGCAAAACATTTAAAGTTAGTAGTTTACTGGCTTTTTCCATACTCTTCCACACTTTCCCACTTATGCCATTATAAAATTAGCTCTGCTGTGATTTTCGGTACATAGCAAGCTTTGTTTGTTGTAGAATTTCGAATAAAACTTCTGTAGTTAACTTACCTTTTTCACATCGTGATTTAAGCTTACCCAAGTAGAGTATAAATATACTGGTCGGTAACGTTTTCTCCAAAAAATTGTAAAAATTCTTAATGTTAAATAGAATGTTCATTTCGTCTTCATTAATGAGTAGTAAACGATGTCGAACTTCCTCTTTATTCGATTCGCTCAGATTGTTGCAGATTGGGCATGTTGATGTATCTTCCTGAAGAAATTAAGGACCAGAAAACGATAAGGAGACATCAAACTTGCTCGAACTTTCTTTGCTAGATCAGCTGTCTTCATTTTGAAGGAGACCCTTCGCCATTGCGTTACTACTGTTATTCCTAAGATTTCGCCAACGCGATGCATAACAAATATTTGGAACTTTTTTGATTCATTCGTAGTCACCATAATACGGCTTTAGAATCGGTCCAAAAATATTTAGCGATGAAATTTATGACTGAAAAATTTGCTACCTTCTTGGCTAACCTCACGCCCCTAACAGAAGCTTGGTATGGTCATCGAATTTATCGGCTTTACAGCGGTGACATAATAGTTTCCTTAGTACACAATTCGAATATAGGAAAACGGTGCATTAGCGGCTTCACCCCACCAGTAGAAGTATGTAGTCCTATATGAGTCGCCTCGTTAATGTGGTACTTGAACAGAAGCTATGTGTGTAATAGCCGTTTGATATTTTTGTAAGACTTGTAGAAGAATTTTTATTATTATTATAAATTAGATTTATAATTTAAATTAAAAGATCTTAGTAAGAAATTAAGGAACTCTAGTAACGAGGCCAACTGCTCTAGGTAACATTTAGAAATAACTTAACTTATAAATGAAGTACAGATTTTGCATAGTACAATTCTTAACTAATGATTCCGATTTTTTTTTTGGTAAAATTGTAGATTTTTAGAATGTTGATTTTCGTAGGAGATTTCAATAGTGAGATTATAGGAACCAAACACATCTATACTTGCCGAGTGATAAAGGGGATAGTATAGGAGGAAATGTTTTACGGATATACTAGTATAGTATTTCGCACATTGGGGATTTGCATCTCTACGGAGAAGATAGTTATGGGTGGTAAACGTATGTCCAGAGCGGAATCGGGAAATATTTTAATTTGGTGCTTGTCTATATATAGGTGGAATGTGATTGTTGTTTATTTCTTTATAATGGGGATGGTGATATCCAGACCAAGCAAAAATGTTGTTTCTGTTGAAGATGTAGTTTTAAAATTGTCTATGTCACGTTTCTCTGTTGTTGGGTCCATTAGTAGGGGAGCAATACTGGCAAATCTATTTTGTTGTGTCCTGGAATCCAGAGTAACTTTAATCTACTATTGTGTTTGATTAACAAATCCCGAATCCGGAAAGACTGTCAGTGCAAATCACTGTTTTGTTATTAGTTTTAATGGAGGTGGATTTGGCTTTGTCAATGGCTGAAGCTTCATCAACAAATATCGAAGTGTATTTAGGAAGAATTTTTTGAAATTTAATATTCAGATTCGTTCATGTCTTTCGATCCATCTGTAAACAGAAAAGACCAACCGTTTTCCAATAAGGAAATAAAAAAATAGAGTTTTAATAATATGTCATCAGGAGTAATTTCTTTTTTGTGTTTCGATAGGGATTATCGCAAGATTGAGCGATGAAAAACCAAAGGGGATGTTTGAGAGAGTAGATTTTGTTTAATTTAGGTATTCCACATATAGAGATCATCAGCATATATGCTAAGTGCTTGTAATTACTTATTATTTGATTAATTTCACTAAATGCGATCGAAAAAAGAATTACGGACAGAGGAGTGCCCTGTGGGATGGACAGACGTGTAGCTATAATCTTCTCTAACAGTTTGCTTGTACATGGTAATAGGGAAATCGGACGGTATTCTCTAATATTTAATGAATTTTTTGCAGTTTTGGGAAAAGAGATTATTGAAGCTGTTGTCCAATTTGTTGGAATTATACCCGATTCAAAAACGTTATTAAATAGTTTTAATAGACATAATTCTGAAGGCTTATGTTTTGTGTCATTTGGTATGAAATTCTGTCAAAGCTATGTGTTGATATCTTAACTTTAGATAGAGCTAGTTGTAATTCTGACATTGTAATTGAGTTCTCTATAAATTTACATTCTTATTAATACTATACTATGGCTTTGTGAAATATTTTTTGATTGGATGAATAGATTATAAAAATTTTGATCTGTTGAGTATTCAGACCAGTTGTTAGCAAAAGAATTAGCTATCTGGGAAGCATTTGTGATGGTATTATTAAGACTTCTTATGGCTAAAGTCGCCGTAGTCTAGTAGGTAGTGTGTTGACTTATTAGACGAAAGGCCAGGGTTCGAATCCACGGTCAGTCATCAAAAACATAATATGAAAACATATTTCTTCGGCGACTTCCTCTCAGCAGATTTCTGGCAAAAACTCTGAGAGTAAATAAAATTGCCATGAAAAGTTTCTCAAAAGTCTGTCGTTCGGAGTCGACTTTAAACTGTAGGTCCCACCACTCATTTATAAAATTAACACACACAACATAAGTGGTGTGAGAAGCTAGGCCGTAATCCTGACTGAAGGGTTGTAATGGCCAATTATGTATTATGTATGTATGGCTATAATCTTGTTATAAGATCCATTTCTAGAAATTCGATTCACTTTGCTCCAAATATCCTTGAAGAAGAGCATAATTGTGGTATTTTGTGTTGTAATTAATTTAACTGTCATAATTGATATCTGTATGGAATGTAGTATTTATTTTTTGAGATAAGATCTTGGGTCAAGGTGTTTAGAGGTGAATTTGGGATGAACGAATTCAGATCCGAAAAACTGCTATTAGTTGATCCGTTGTTAGGTAATTTGTTTAATTTTTTTATTTTATTTGACTTAAATTGTTTGAAGTGGTAGGAATATTGGAGGTTGAAGGTATTAATAGTTCGTTTGTTCTGGAGTTTTTGTTAGTTTAGCCGAGTACTGCTTGAAGAAGGTATATTTATACGTTTGTTATTTTGTTGTGTTGAGTTGCAGGATGGCATATCAGCGGTAGACAATGAAGTGATGGACGGTTCACGCCGTAAAGATATTTTATTAGTATTATTATTCGGTGATGTTGGAGGTCGTTTTAAATATTGGTATGTTGATTGGTTTTTTAAAATGTCTCTTGAAATTGTGGAATACAATTGTGTTATATTTGTACAGATTTTGTTGTTGTGTAAACACATATTTACGCTTAGCAGCACCGTAGGAACATTTTTGAATAGTTTTGATTCTGATTATCTCTTTTTGTTGAATATATCTGGGACAATTTCTATCGGACGCAGAATGTTTTTCAAAACAGTTGGCATATTAAATTCTAGTATATTGGTTATCAGGATGAGGAGGTGGATTGCAGGTATTACACGTTTCAGGGTTTAGGCACTTATTTTTTGTATGACCGAGAAGTTGACAATTTTTACACTGCAGTGGATTTGGGAAATACATTCTTACCTTATACCATGCTACATCAATTATTTTGGAAATTATATAGGTTCAAGGTCAAAACAATGTAACCGGAATATACTTGTTCTGTGGCATTTGGATTACAGTCATCATCAATACAGTCATTGTCCTCCTTAGGATTATCCAATTTCTACGTAAGTTTGTAGACAGAAACAAGGAGCTTAAATTATATCTTCAACGTTAAGTGTATCATGTAATTTAACGGACATTGGACAGATATCCAAAAGGGATTTTGCCTTTAGGAATTTGTCTGCTACGGTTTGATTACAAACCAGTAATAATGAATTTCCATCCCTTAGTGGGCTAATGGAGTCAATTAGCGTACAAATTGCATGTAAACCTTTATAAATTACAAATGGACTTACTTTTCTTAATTGATTTTCCACAGATGAGACCAGTATGTATTTGGGATTGGTTAGTAGGTTAGGTTTAGCATTTGGTAGAGTAGGAAAGTTGTTTTTGTATGGATTATCAATAAAACCATTTAGTACTGCAAATCTATTCGATTGCTGTTTATCTGGAGGCACAGGGGCCATAATGATTTAAATAAATCTTTTAAATTTTTACTTTTTATGCAAATATAACAAATTACAACAAATAAAATATTATTCAATGATCACTCTCAACGAGAAGAGGAAGAAAATAATGTAAGAACCGTTGTTTAAGAAGCTCAGTTATTTATATCAAAGAAGATCAAAAACTTGACGAATTTTTAAATCAGTAGTGCAGCATGATATTAAACCCAGCGCTTCATAAATTGATATCTGCACTTGAAGTAGCTCTCTTTTCGTAGGAGCAATTTCATGAGCACATGCTTCACGGCGAAATCTGCCTAATCTGAAAATATAGTAAAATTAGTGCATATTAAGGTCATCCATAATCAAAAACTTTTCTCTATCTCCTGGATCTTTAGGCTTCTGATCTTGGAAATGATCACCATATAGATGAATGTCGACCTCGTTGCTATACATACATATATACATAATTGGTCATTACAACCCTTCAGTCTTCCCACACCACTTATGTTGTGTTCGTTAATTTTATACATGGGTGGCGGGACCTACAGTTTAAAGTCGATCTCGAACGACAGATTTTTGAGAAACTTTTTATGACAATTTTATTTCTCTGAGTTTTTGCCAGAAATCTGCTGAGAGGAAGTCACCGAAGAAATATGTTTTCATATTTTCGATTTGATGTCCGACCTGGGGTTTGAATCGAGGCCTCAAGTCTAGACCACGCCGACTTCCTCGTTACTATATGAATACCAATTTCGAATGTAAGTTTTCCACATTCGAATATAAATATGCAGCGTGAATAGGTTTTACTTGTGACGGTAATTGGAAGTCTTATTGAACGTTGTCTACGCTATCGTTGAAGTCGAATGCAAAGTGATTATGCTGAATGAAGTTTGCATTAAAACATGATCCTTTAGATTTGGCAGCGGCATCCCACACCAATATTATCTTAATGGGTTTGCTGAATTTTTTTATGATAAATATTAAAATATGTCATACACGTTCCATAGTTTAATCTTACGGTATAACCATCCTGATCAATTTGATATTGAGGGCTCTTTTGTATTTCTTTTTTATTATGGCACTTCAGAGGCTTGTGAGTGTTACTGTAGCTTTCAGGTAGCACAAGAACATAATTTTTCAATATTAACTAAACTCTATAGATTTATTTTCTAAATAAAATCTAAATAATAAAAATGGATAAAATATAAAATATAAAGCATAAAATTATTATTAAAAGCGATATATATATCCCTTATAAAAATCAGTAATTTTTTTTCAGTAATTGAAAATATTAAATTACCAAAACAAGATCTTACGATGAATTACAGAAGCATCTTTTTTGAAGAAGCTCTAATATATATGAAGATCTCGATATACCCGTAATCAAAACAGATATACTCTTGAAGATATAATTTTAGTTTAAAAATAGGAACAGTGTAACTCTCACCTCAATATCAGATATCATTTATAAAACCTAAATACTTCCAGGTATTTTTTATAAACAGTTTTAATGAAATCTATTAATTTTTATATTTCTTTCTTCACGGCAATAAATACACAAGTGCCCAATTTTGAGATTTGTGTTGGTACAAACATAAGAAAAACGAAATAGAGGGACGCAATTTTGTATTGAAATGCTTACGTTCGTTGTCGTTCACATTTATTTTCTTTCCACTGGAAAAAATTAGTGAGTTGCCAATCAACTGTTTGTCGTTTTAAACGAACACGTTCTACATCGGGAGCCAGGCTGTTAGTACTAACTGTTATTCTACTGTTTACTAAGGATAAAGGAGTTATTTTTACACAATAAATTATTAGGAAATAATTTCAGAACCTATGGCTGCAATAAGTATACAAGGAAAAGTTTGAATGAAAAATAATTCATTTGAAAACCACAATTTTTTTATATTCCTAAGAATTTAAAACATACATTAGCAAATGAATCATCAAGCTTTTAGTAGTCACCACTAAAATTTAAATTTCAATATAAAAAATAAGAATTATAATAAAACAGTGTATATTATTTAACACAGCACATTTTTTAGATGAAGTGCTAGATAAATTCTGAATTATTTATTGCCTGAGAATTGTTAGAAAATTGTAGGAATAAGTATAAAATTTATGGTTAAATGTCAATTTTTCTCAAACGACAACTTACCAACTGTTCAATGAGAACTTAGCATCTTATGTTATTGACGAACTAATCCTATTATATATATGCTCGAAGTAAATGGCAATGTTGGTAGTATTTAACAATTGACGTAATAAATAATTTTAATTAATAATTAAATAAGTGAATACAGAAACCAAGACGAAAGAAATTCTGATAACCTGCTTCTAACAATGGAAACTATTGCAATGAAAACGAGGGCAAGCAGTTGAACTTGGAATCGTGACGAACATCGGATGTGTAGTAAATTGGATAGTTATAAACCAGGAGAATATGAAATGAATTATGGTTATACACCTTTGTTATGATAACCGAAGCGATATGCACTATTTAATATTCTTAGAATTGTACTCCCCTTTTTAGTCCCTCCTCCTCTCTATGCGTCATTGGTTTGCACATTGACAACAATATCTTTAGTGATTGGTTAATTAACGAAGCAGTACACATGGCTGTAAATCAAACTACAAGCACCTGTTTTGCAGAATTTTTATCAAAGAGAAGTGTTTTTGAATGGTTTAAGTTATATGACTGTCAATAATACATGAATTTACGACTCAGCATTGTTTTCATCATCATTCAAAGGGTTAAACTTCGCAGAAGAGGCTGAATGAGGAGACTACATGACAAACTGGTGGATTGTGCAAACGAAGTCCACCAGATATAGATTTGCAAATGACGATGACATTGGCTCATAAATTTGCTGTCTCCAATGGCCAGTCGCCCTTAAATTCGGGGAATACACTCACGCTATGTACACAACCAGTTTATCAAATGTCTATGTAGGTCCTTCAGATCAGGTAAAACTAGATCATGTATATTGGATTACATTTAATAAATGTATTTAATTTAGCAATTATTACCATAATTAACACAAAATCATTTTTATATCTTAAAAAGCATCCTTTGATAGAAATAGTTATAACCACTCACCGTAACTGTTCCTTGACGTGTGTACTTGGTAGATGCAACATATGAATACTTAACAGTCAATACTACCGCATTCATTAGGTTCTTTGCGGCCTGAATCAAGGATGTTGCACTGTCCAACTAAAGTACAAGTTCAAAAGAAAATAGGTACAAGTAATATTTTATTTTGGTATAAAATTATTTATTTATGTACCTACCCCAGAGACAATCAATTCTCCACTAATATTTTGGACATCAGCTTTTACTTTAGAAGTAATTTGTATTTGATGACAATATAAAGCAATACGTTGTAAGTATGCCAATAAATCTTTTTTGGTTGAACTCTCTGGGCATTGTTCAGCAATTTCACGAGTTAATTTATCAAGTTTTGTTCCAGCTTCCGAAATTTTTTTTGCTGCATTGATAACGTCCATAGTAGTTTTTAAATGACCACGACCACTTAAAGAGAAAATTTAATTTTTTTAATAATAAGTATGTATTTTAATTATTTTAGTCTAAATATGTAATATAGAATGGACAGCAAAAGCCTATGTATTTTAGCATTTTCATGAATTTTAAGAAATACTATGCGAAAAGTAAAGAATTCAAGAGAACTCAAAGTAAAATTAAAATTCAAGAACCCAATATATTTATTTATTTTCCTGATGTTTTATATAACAAAACCTATGGTCTTATAATTACAATACAGAACTAGTAATTAGTTCGCAATATACAAATGAAATAAAAATTATAATAACAATAAATATAAAAATAATAATATAATATTAAATTATATAACAATAATAAAAATGATTATACTAAAACAATTAATTAAATAATAATATATTTAATCGTATTGAGATGAAGAATAATATAATATTACACCTAATATTTAGTGGGATATCATTTAGAATCGCCGTAGACTAGTTGATAGTTTGTCGGCTTATTAGACGTGAGGCTACGGTTCAAACCTCATGTCAGACATCTCCAACAATATGAACTATGAATAAATATTCTCCGTCGACTTCCTCTCTTCTCTCTGAGAGTAAATAAAACTGTTAACAAAAGTTTCTCAAAAATCTGTCGTTCGGAATAGACTTTAACCTGTATGTCCCGCCACTCAGGTATAAAACTAACATACACAACATACCAAGTTTTTCAGTTGACTTTTGTTGGAGGTTGAGCGGCTTCGTAAAATTCATAAAATTGTTTACACATATTAGGGTGCCAAGGCTTTTGATATCCATGTCGTATCCCCATGGGTGGGCTGTACTTACAGCAATTATTTTAAAATTTAAATTTTTTAGTATTCTAAAACAAAATAATTATTTCGACATATAAGTTCTACACAAATTATACATTTGCAGAATAGGGAAACCTAATCATATTAAAGCTCAATTTTTCGTATAAAACTACAGGTAATATGCCATAAGAATCTCTAAATTCTGAAATGTTTAGTTACATCCGATATTTTACTTTAATAAGTAAAATGATAAAAATTAAAAAAGAAAATATTTTTCAAAATAATAAGAGCATGGGAGGAGTTGATAAATTGGATCATTAAACATCATAGCTAAAATTATCGTGTTATATGATTGTTATTTTGGTGCGCACAAGAGGTGTACCCAGGTTTCTGAGACACATTATTCATAATTACCTTGCGGTTTTCTGGAATGTGTTTTGAAGATTTATTTTCATCCTTACCGAATCTTTTATTGGGGCCAAGACGGTCTCCGTTCTGAACAAGTATGCCTTGAGTCTACAGTGCCCTGTCAAAAGAACGTTTACTAATCTCAGGTTATCTGTAGCATTCTAGCACCCGCTAGATGTTAACTACTGAGTGCAGGAAGTCCAATCCCCTGGACGTTAAATTTGGGTTGTGCGTACGGCTTGGAACCTACCACGTAAAAATATTAAATCCAGTGAATACCAAAACACAAGCCTCTATAAGGATCCCCCTAAAAGTTGACGACCACGGCAAACTTTTAAAGGACTGCGATTTAAGAATAGGCACATGGAACGTCCGCATCCTTCACAGGTTAGGCGCTTCCGCCCAGTTAGCGGATGCCCTCATGAAATGTAGGACGGACATCACTGCCATATAGGAAATGCGATGGATAGGACAAGGATGCAAGAGGCTGGCATCCTGAGATATGTACTACAGCTGCCATGTTGATAAGCACGAATTCGGAGGCGGATTCGTGGTTAGTAAGAGACTTCGCCATCTTGTCTCTGGGTTCATGCCTGTGAACGAAAGAATAGCCACAATCAGGGCATAATTCTATAACATCAGCCTAATTTGTGGTCACGCCCCGGCGGAAGAAAAGGATGATGTGGTTAAGGATGCCTTCTACGCTAAATTCGAGGACGTATATGATAAGTGACCGGTCCATGACGCCAAAATCTCCCTCGGAGATTTTAATGCGAATGTCGGGCGGGAAGGTATCTTTGGCCCCACTGTCGGACAGTTCAGCGTCCACTCGAACGCTACCTCCAATGGTATGAGTCTGATCGATTTCGCCGCGGTGCGTAACATGGTAGTATGCAGCACCAGGTTTCAGCATCTCGACATCCACAAGGCCACTTGGATGTCCAATGATCGATCAACATCCAACCAGATTGATCACATTGTGATTGACAGAAGGCACGTTTCCAGTATACTAGATGTGCGCACATTTAGAGGTCCAAACTTCGACTCGGACCACTACCTGTCGCTGCCAAGTTCCGAGTGCGCATTAGCGCCTCGAGATTTGCGCGTTCTATTACATTGCGAAAGCTGGACGTTAAGAAGCTGCGATCACAAAGGACAGTTGTGGCGTTCTCCGCTCACCTCTCAGATAAGCTCCGTCGTTCCCTATCTAATCTCAGCGACATTGGTGGACTGTGGGCCAACATATCCCACTCCTTGCGCACTACTGCGAAAACAGTCCTTGGTTTCGAACGCCCACACCATCGAAATCAATGATACGATGAGGAGTGTCGCGAGGCAACTGCAGCGAAAAACGACGCATACAAGAAAACGTTGAAATCTGCCGCTTCGCGAGCCATTGTTGCCATAAGAGATGATGTTCCGTACCCGATCGATGATGACGGCATGGATATTCCGCCGCCTAGCCGTGAAAAGCCTAAAGTCGCGATTATGCGACTTAATAACAATAAAGCGTCAGGTCCTGATGGCCTCCCCGCTGAATTGTTTAAGACTGGTTGTAATGAGTTGGTAGGGCGAATGCAGCAGCTTATTTACAAAATATGGCTAGAGGAAAGTATGCCCAACGATTGGAACCTCAGTGTCCTCTG
>QOCX01002369.1:11794-22825 GCA_005959815.1 Sarcophaga bullata | reverse complement strand
TTTTTCAGTTATAATTCAGTACCATTTAAAATTTTCAGTTTTGCTATACTGCTTCCTATCGAAATTAGATCACCTGAATCTACAATAGAAATAAAATAAGATTCTTTCCCAGCCTATTTACGGAGATAAAATCAAATAAAATGCAATTATTAATCAACCATTGACAGATGCTTTACGAGATCAGTATGTTTTTTCAGGGTTAACGTTGTATAAAGGAATGCAAAGGTATAACTATGTATTATATTTTGTGATATCTATGCGGGTATCTGAGGGTCAGAGAGTGTATTGATAAGGTAAAACTTCTGAGTAATTCATCCTGTTGAATCCCAGTTTAATCATAGTCTATCAGACTTCAAGTTAAGCTTCAGCGAGTAGTAAGGGATGAAGGTAGCGCGTGATTTTCTAGGTGGGAAGGTTGTAAGTTGCAAATACGTATAGATTAAGTAGTGGCACAATAGACTAGGAAGCACTTGACAAATCATTGGCTCATCTGAGACAATTTGATTAAAGAAACCTGCAACGAGGTGCCTAAAGATAACCAAGCATGGTTAGAATATAAAAAAATTTTCTTTTAAATATCTTTGGATTTCATAAAGAATAAATGAAACAAATAAGCATTAAATATAGCATAAAGACTTTTACGAAATTTTAATAAAAATTAATTTCTGATGATTTTGATTTAAATTTCTATTTCATTCGTTTACAACGGGTGTTGTTTAATATATAAACAAATTTACTTAAATTTTATTTTAACAATTTGAAATTCATAACTGGTTTAATTCTGAAAATTATTAAAATAAATAAAATAGCTTCGGTTTGCTTGTTTGTTTTTTTTTTAGTTTTTTAATTTTTGCACTTCCGGAATACCAATACCATGCCATTACCAATTAATGGCTAGAATATATTTGATTTTGATTAATACATGAATACACGATTTTGAATACGTCACAGAGTCGTTAACAAATCAAAATTCACAAAGAAAAAAATTATCAATAATGCTCGTCGCTTGTCATTGACTTTAAATTTTAAGCGAATTGAAGAAAATTGTGGTAATTTTTTGCAGGAAATTTATGAATCACAACGATACAGAATAAATTTGTGACACAAGTGTTTTTCTTTTAATTTTCTTTGTTTTGCTTGATTTTCTTTTTTCTTTTATTTTTGGGGGTCTTTTGATTCTGAAATGCTATTAATAAACAATGTAGAAAAAAAAAAAAAACACAAAACGTATTCCCACCCCCCCCCCCCCGTTATTGCTTCTATAAGTAGCTTTCAATTTACATACATACATACAAACATAATACATATACACATTATATTATATTATAATGCATGTAGTGTTCTATTTGTAAGTAATTTCCGATGCACTTGAGTAGATATTATTAAAGTTTCAATTGTAAAACAAATACATTACAAACATTACATATGTATATCATATACACTCAATATGAAAAGATGCTTTTTATATCCTAATGAATATTTTTTTTTTTTTTTTTTTTTTTTTTTTTTTTTCGTTTTATTGAAAAGCTTCTTTATGAATTTTGAATCATCAGAATGACATCTTTATTATTGTTTTCTAACTTTTTGTTTTGGTTGGTTTATTTTTTTATTCTTCTTATTACATAATACAAGACCTCAATATCAAATAAATTTTTCTTTATTTTTTAAATTTATATTTTTGAGTTTCGTTGTATTGTATAGTGTAAGTTATATATGCACACCTTAAGATTTTTAATTAAGAATTTACTTTCTTTATTATATGCATTTAACTATTCTATTTATTATTTTTTTTATCATTGTTATAAATATATCCTGTTATGTTTTATTTTTTTTATAATATAAATAAGAACATAAATCGCGCGTGATGATTTCGAAAAAGTGTCGTTTTACATGAATCTTGTGTTTGGTATTCGAAAGATAAACAGGCACAATGAAAGAAAATGGGGAAAAAATTTAAAAAAGAATTCTTAAAAATAATGCAAGACATTGAATTTGTAATTGTATGGATGGCTCTCTGGCCGGGAGCTTTTCATTATTATTAATGTATGATGTTTGTTTAAAAGCTTTTTTTTTGTTGGTTTTGGTTTCGCTGTTGTTGGCCTTTCTTAAAAACATTGCTTCCTTCCATTAACCCTATACTCTGTTCTGTTCTTTTGTTTTATTTTGTTTATTTAACATTTTCTCAGGTATTTTTTTTGTTCTTTCTCCATTTTCTTTGTTTAGTTTGTGTTAAGTTTGTAACGTTCGCCGTTCAGGTGTTTTTAAATTTGGCCAATATCCAGGGAGCTTAAAAGCCTCAATATGTAACTATTTGCTGGGATTTTAGAAAGATGAAGCAGCGCTGGCACTTGGTACACAATTCCTCTAGACTACACTTAAAACTTGTTCACAGAGAGTGTGTTGCTGGCACCATGTTAAGTCCATACTGATTTTGAGCTGCACATATCACTTTTTTAGATGACAGTGTACATATCAAAGTCATTTCTAAATCGCCTAGCAGTGCTACACTGAACGCCTTAAGCCATATTGAACGATCTGTGTTAGAAAACCTGGTCCAATAAATATCAATTAAGTAATTTTTAAGGGCAATTTAGTCGACTCTTAATCGTGCTATTTAAATTGTCGCCACTGTATGGAAGTCAAATCAGAGATGAAATATACATAAACATGGTCTGGGATGCAATCTACAAGAAATCAAAAAGGTGGCTGGACAAATAATGGAACGTGTTTAAAATACATTGCAGTTGTACTTGGAGTAATATTGTAGAAGTTCTATGATAAGAGGTGAGACAGTCTACTAATAACAAATAATTTCGTTTCTTCTCTTTTTTAGTTTGTCCATGCAGAAAAGTCGTTTAAAATTGCAGCTCTAGGACGCGCTGCGCTTGAACGATGTCATTTTTCATTATGTACATACAATCTATGCATATCACTCAGCCTTAAATTTATCTCACATGGTGTTAATCGCTTACAACTTTAACCTCAAACCACAATTATTTTGAAAATTACTTACTATCAAAAAAAAAAAAAAAAAAAATGATAGAAGTATTCCTTGTAGGCTATTGACCGATATGACTTAACCCGAATATATTCTTGATTTATAATTAAAAATTCTTTTTCAAACCTTACCCGTATATTTTAAGGCGTCCTTTGAAGAAATAAATTTGATTTTTAGTTTTGAAACAAGCCACTGTTAAAAAGCAAAAATAAATAAACAACTCGTACACACTCGTATTTATCAACGGTTCTGTCCTTTCCTTATATTTGTGAGCAAAAAGTGTCAAGGTATACCGAAAATTTTTTTTCAAGGAAAAGTAAAATTTTGTACGTTGAAAGCATGGATTTTCTTATACAATATTACGGCGCATTTTAAAATCCAAAACTAACAATATACTGTCTGTTCACTGTTAAATGTTTAGGGCCCCATATTGTTGGTTTAGACAACATTCTAATTAATTTGCTTCAATTAAAATTGGCGTTTGCAAAATATTTCGAATTTGTATATTTTCTTATTCATTTTTAAATTTCTTATGCATAATTTCTAAATCGTTTGTCAAAAAGGATCATTTTTGTTAAAATAAATACGTATGTATGTATGTACAACGCAATACTTATACATAAATGTTTGTACATAAATGTATATCTATCATACATATGTATGTATGGTATATAAAGTCAACAATAATATGTTTTTAATATGTGTATATCTACAGGTAGCTTCATAGATTTTATTTGCTTTTTGTTGTTGTTATCACGCTGTATCTACACAATGCAATAATCGATTTTTTACCAAAATATTTGAATCTATTTATTTTGTATAATTTTATTATCAAGTCAAACTTTTATTGATAATAAAGCGACATATTTTTCTTTTTAATTACTTTAAAACAATTTAACTGGCTGTATCTGTACATATGTAATTTAAGCTTTTGACAACAATATTTAATTTGAAATTATTTGGCCAGCACTGCAATTCCCTTGTTTGCCTTCACTGCGCTCAGCACAACAACTAAAATTCTTTCGTTTTCACATTTTTTTATTTCCTACTCATCATCTTTTTGCTTTCCCTTTTCCTTTTTGTTTTATAATAAACAAATATAGGCCACTATATTATTGTTTGTTCTGTCTTGTCTCCGTTTAACGGCATATTTGCAGGCAAACACATCAAGTCCTTATATTAATTTGTGAAATAGTGAGAGTATCTTTACAAGGGTTTATAAGAGCTTTGATTTTACCGCTATTTAGCTCTCAGTTGCACGAAAACTAAACAATCACAATAATAATGAGAACGAACACGATGTTAGAGATGCTAAATGATAAGCTTTTATAAAGAACAGTGTTGACAAACTTTAACTATGTTTTTGCGACAAAAAAAAAAAAAAAAAAAAAACAAAAAAACGAAACGAAACATATGTCACGCCTTGATATGAATCAAATCGTCACTTATTATGAAACTATTTGAACAACTCAGGATAATTATTGCAAGCGTTAAAAAAAACGAAATTGTTCCACCAATGATTAGATTCTCCATCACTATCACTACATGCTCCAAACTTCAAAGGTTTATTCAATTTGTAATGATCGGGTTATCCAAAATGATTTTTTAATTAATCATTTCAAACCCTTTAGGCAGGATTTACGGACCTAGCATCTTCATCCCGGAGACCTACAGTTTAAAGTCGACTATCAGAGTTGTTTCCCAGATGAGTGCTGAGAGGAAGTCGCTGAGATGCATGAGCCAGAGTTTTTGCCAGATGAGTGCTGAGAGGAAGTCACCGACATGCTAAGAAAAGGTTTGTACTTACCAGACTGCCACATTTAATGCGTTTGAGGATATTAAAAGCCGTAAATAAATCAATCAATAAAATCAACTATAAATTGAGTTTTGATAATTTGATATCTATGGCTACCTAAATCACCAAAAAAAAATAATTTAAATGCTTTAAAATGTGAAACCAATATATAGGAAAAGAAAATCGCCTGTGCAGAATTCATTTTTCTTGAAAAGAAAAAAAGAAATTTTTTTTCAGTGTAAATTAACGCTGGTTTTATGGTTAAAAACTGATTTGACAGTGTAAATTAACGCTGGTTTTATGGTTAAAAACTGATTTGAAATTCGTTTTCTTTTACAAAAGCTTTTTTAAAATTTTTCTTCTTCAATAGAAAAGCTCTTAAATGGATAATCTACTAAAAAATTGTTGTAACTAATAAAGCTTTGTTATGAATAAAAAATAAAACTTGTAAATAAACATCGGACATGTTAAACTTTATATAACAACAAAAAAAATTGTTAGAGAGAGCGAGAGAGTTTCGGAGAATGTGTAGGTTAAATGTAAATTGAAAAAGCTTTACGAAACAGTGTTGCTTCACTGATAACAAACAAAAACACATTGTGCCATTGGAATATGAGTGGTTATTGGGTTGTTTTGTTGTGGGGGGAGGTAAAGCCCTGTTGTTTGTTTTATGCGAGCTGTGTGTGCTTTTTTGTATTGTTTTTGTTGTTTTTTTGTTTTACAGTTTTACCGATAAGGCAAATGTTCGCTGAAAGTTGCTCGTGTCGTATATATGTGATATGATAAACACATACAAACCTACTCACGTTATTTGAAGCAGAAAAAGAGGAAGAAAATCAGTATTTCATATGGGTGAGTACGGTGTTTATATGTGAAATTCACATGTGTGCTTAAATGTATGTTTTATATGTATGTAGAAATTAATGAGTGTTGTGTGTGTGTGTTTGAATATGTGAGTGTTGTATAGTCGTGTTGTTGCTGTTATTATTATAACGAACGACGAGTGTATTGTTGTTATTACGTACAATACAATATGAATACAATACAATACAATGAGGAGGTGCTGTTTGTGTTCTGTGCTCTGTGCTTTGTATGTTTTGTTTAGTTGCTTAGGTTGCCTGATACGGACAACATTTGTTGTTTTGCATCGAGAGTAAACCGTACAAAATTTAACAAGAATTCTTGTAGCCAACAATTTCTTATTTTTTTCTCTTCTACTTCTCAAATATTTCTTCATACATATGTACATACATACAAACAGACTACAAACTATAGTCAAACAAACATACTANCTACTTCTCAATTATTTCTTCATACATATGTACATACATACAAACAGACTATAAACTATAGTCAAACAAACATACTACAAATAATTGTGTTAAATAAACAAAGATTTTTACGTTTTTATGTATTAAATGAATTTCAAATAAATTTCGAAAAATAAATATTGAAAAACAAAAACTAAATAAAAAAAAAAGTGTTAAAAGTGACTAAAACTGTAATAGTGAAAGAAAAATCATAGAAACAAACAAACAAAAAAAAAAAAAGAAATTAATAAAAAAAATGTCGCTTAAAGTAAAATTGTAACAACACAACTGAAATTAGAAAAAAATCTTACATCTTTAACGATAAGAAGTGGTGGTATTTTGTTTTTGTTTTTAATATTTTTGAAATGAAAATCTCAATATTTAAATGTAACGTCGAATGTTGAATAAGATACACTCCGTAATATCGAAAGCAACAAAATCTAACCAAAAAGGTAAACACAGATTTTTTTGTTGTTTTTCTCTTTTAATTTTAGGATTTTAAAACAAAAACAATAATATTAGAATTTGAAGACTGTATGTGATACAGAATTCGATTCTTAATCACATGGACAATTTAGAAAAGAAGCAAATATTAAAAAAAAATCAAACAAATTTAAAGTATTGCAAATAAAACGAATTGGAGATTTAAAATTAAACAAAATTCAGAAATTTTATGATGAAAGCATTTTAGAGGAGAATTAAAATTATTAATAATAAAAAAAAGAACGTAACAAAATATATTTCTGTATTTCTGTTGATTTTTATTTTCATTTTATTTTACAAAAGTATAGATAACTAAAATATTAAACAATAGCAACAACAAAAGTAATAACAACAACAATAACAACAAAGGGAAAACATACATACATACATATACAACAAAACCAACAACTTAAACCAACCAACAACAATGACTATGACGATAATAATACATGAGCACATACAGTAGAGGCAACAATAAAAGCGACAGCAAAACATTTACTACCAACAATTTGTACATACTTCAACAAGCTAAAATATTTTCGTAAAAAATTCCCTCTAAAATATTGATAAAATAAAAAAATATATTGAAAATTTACAAATCAAAAAGAATTTAGAAAATAGAACGGGAAATTCAGAAAGAGACAAGAGTCCTTTTGTAAGAATGGTATACAGAGTGGAATAGCTATTCTGTTTTTGATGGTCGAACCATTACCCTTTTAGAGGGATTCTTGAAACATTTATATATCATCACTCAAAATTTATTGAGGATGATTATAAATTTGTAAAACCTTCATCGTAAAAAACTTTTGCAGTTTCATCAAACTTTTAATCAGTTAGACGCATTACAGCAGTATTAAACCCAAAAATGATGTTTAATACGGAAACCGTAATAATGCCACATTGTATTTTACAATAAGATAATTAAGTTGTAAAATTTACAGATTTACAGCTCATAAAATACTCCAGTGATACTCCATAATGCACACACATATTATTTCATTATCAATTCCGATAAATGTTGTCTATCGATTGAGTTAATGTTTGTTGTCCTTATTATTATTCCCTGTTACTGTTTGAATTCAGCATAAGCAAATACCAAATATAACAAAAACAATAAACCAACAGCAACAACAATAACAATAATAGCAAACAGTAATTACAATAACAATATTATTGGTGACTATTCTGACAACAGATACAGATACCTAGTATTTATGCATATATACATACATATTTTGTTGTTGTTGCTTTTGTTATTATTGTTGGCTTCGTTAATGTTTTCACTATTCTTGTTCTTGTTTGTGTTGTTGTATTTGTATTTTTCATTATTATATGTTAATAGTTCGTTCGTATACAATAAAAACTACGACGACAGCAGTAACAGCAACAGCAACAACAATAATAACAATAGTTGAAAACAAAAACAATTATAACAATAACAACGAAAAAAAACACTAAAGCAGAGCAAAGTGTGAGAAGCATCTGAGGGAACAAAATAAAACCAACAAAAACCAAAAACAAATAAGAACAAAAACATACATTCATACTTATATAGAGGAAAGAAAAAAATAAAGAAAACAACGAGGAAAAACAATAACAAAATAATAAAAACGTAAGAGATAAACAGAAAACTAAAACAGTGAAACAATAACAACAATAATAATAACAACAACAACAGTAACTTACATAAAAATAAAACATTACACATATACAAACATACCTATTAAAACAGAAGAGAGAGAGTGAGTGAGAAAGAGAGAGAAACGAAAGAAAAAAGCATACTTAATTCTAAAGACTCTACTAACAGCCAGTCAGCGAAACAAACAATAACGTACGAAACCTAAACCATCAAAAACACTGAAATACAATAATACCCCATACCACCCCCTCCTTCCCAACACATCTTCATACTACACTGTTCGCGCCTTAACCAAAAAAACAAACCAAGAAACGAAGAAAAACAACAAAACAATACAACATACGAATTTCGTTTGTCATTTGTGAGTTGTCTGACGACCCAAAACTACGTCGACGACAACGACTGTGTGTGTTTGAATTTTTTTTTTAAATAAGGAAGAGCTTTTTGTCAACACATTTGAAGACAAAATAAAGAAAAGCTCCGACACAATCCGCATTAGAATAACAAAAGAGAGCGCAAGAGAGAGTACGTAAGTTCTTAAAAAAAAAAAGAAATATTTTTTCTATTATATTTTATAAACAAAATGTAAACAACCAACCAAATTTTATTTGAAAACATTTATACAAAAGAAAAAAAAAGAGAAATGTTTCAATTTAACGTAGTGTTGATTATAAAATGACAGATTTCGTTAACTCTGCGTGCCGTGCTGCGTGCACAGGGTGTTGAGAGCGAAAAGTGTAAAAAAGCTTTTGCGTATGTTAACAACGACAAGTGTTTCAGTGAGCTGGTGTTGGTTTAGGATGAAACAAAATAAATACTTGATAAATGAGTAAAGAAAAACAAAAAATGCAAGAATAATATGAATTCACAAAAAGCGCGCCCAATTTCTCCATTGTCTAGGTGTTGGGGATGAGCTACAATATGGGGAAGGTATACTTATAATAATAACTTCGTTATCATACTTCCTCTAGAGAGTACTGTTTCATTAGATGTATACAGATAGTAGTGGGTGGTTAGAATAAACAGAACTCGTTAAAACCCGACGAATTCATTCATTTAGTACAGTTAAGTTTCTATACGAACAAAAAAATTTATAATAAACTTAACTGTAGCAAATTTCAGAAACCGTTACACACATTTGTTAAAAAATATTCTAAATTCTAGCTCAGACCAAGCATGAACCTTTTCTTAAACTTGTCATTCCGGTCATAACTTTACAGTTGGCCGGACCTAACGAAGTTCCGAGATTTTGAAAGTTAAAATATTGTTGTAGGTATTCCAATAGTCTAATGCGAAAAGAAGTAAACAGGCCTTTACATTTTTTAACTGTAATTTCTCAACAAATCTATAACGATGAACTTCTTCTAAGTAATTGTTTTAAATTTGATGTCAAAACAGTTGCTTTGACCTGATGGAAAGATGTACCATCATGTAAACGTGTCAAACAATTCAGTTTCTTTAAGCCAAAAGCCAATCTGGTCACAGTGATAATGATCGGTTATCATACGAAAGTGACTTGACAATGCTGGTCATTAAAGATCTTTTAGGAAATTGATTTTGTATTTTCTTATCCAAAAACAGTTGTTTGTTGTACCATAAACCCACAACAGCCAAGTTCTCTTTTATTGCTTTAAATTTAAAACAAATCAGCTGTTGGATTTTTTTTTTTATAAAAAAGAGAAATTAATTTCTTATAATTTCCAGGTGTGTGAGCCAATAACATTTCCAAAAACAGCAGAAGTACAGCCAAAGTATTGTTTCATCTAACAATGACCACAACAACATCGGTTCCTTCAGAAAGCAATAGTAGCAAACAAGATCCTAAAATAAATAATCTTAACAATAATAGCAGCACTACCAATATTTCAGCCGGTAACACGGTAAATACTAATACGATCACCACCACCGCCATCAGCAATAACATGGAATCAACGCCAACAGCGAATTGTCCTGCTATAACAACAGCAACTTCAAATACAAGTGCAATAACCATCAATACATCAGCCACACAACGAGCTGTAACTATAACCCCCATTATCAACTCCACATTTAACAACTCACAAAATTTTTCTCGTACTATGCAGACCGATGAAGATTTCAACATACGCTTTGTGAATTTGGTCAGAAATCACAAGTGTTTGTATGATAAAAAGGTGCCAGAATATCGAAATCGTGACAATCAGGAGAAGGCCTGGTTGCAAATCTCCATCGAAACAAAAGAAAGCGGTAAGTATGACTCCACATGACTCCATCTGTTTAATTAATGCATGTTTCAATGAAAAACTATTTCAATTCAATTTTAAATTCTAGTCATACATTGCAAAGAGCGTTGGCGTAATTTGAGAGCCTGCCTGTCACGTTATATTAAACAACAGAGTGGCTCTGATCCACAACATAAACCTTATTATCTTACCGAACACATGGCGTTCCTGTTACCTTTTCTAAAATCTACTAGAAATTCCTTAGATGGTAACAATAGTTTGGCAACCTTATTTCAATATTCCCAACAACAACAACAACAGCAGCAGCAACTTAATACACAAACGCAAAATTGTAATCCAAGCTCATTACAAGTCCTAGTACAACCCCACTTTAAGTTCGCTCAAGGCCAGCAACATTTGGAGGTGAAACATTCACTCTCCGATAACGATGACGAAGAGACAATTGATGCCTTCGATCCGGCCATAACAGCCAGTTTACATGTCCAACATGCCAACCGATCCTCACCCGCTCTTAGCGACACGGCCAGTGCAAACACTTTGCAAAACTTTATACCCGATGTACAACTATCCGAATTGAGAACCCC
>QOCX01002369.1:0-11787 GCA_005959815.1 Sarcophaga bullata | reverse complement strand
GGCGTTCAGGAACTTAATTACCAAAATTCGAATATGCGTCGAGACTCTCATGACTTTGGTCACNAACTCCCGACGGCGGCGTTCAGGAACTTAATTACCAAAATTCGAATATGCGTCGAGACTCTCATGACTTTGGTCACGAACCGAAACGCATTAAAACAGAGTGCCATTCAAGCGAAGCTACCACCACCGGACAATTGCATATGTATGCCGGCGAACAAGCTGACATGGAGTTTTTCCGCAGCATATTACCGGACATAGCTGGTCTCACACCGCAACAGAAACGTAAATTAAAAATAGGAATCCTAGAATTAATTGATGATGTGGTCGAACGATTTCCACACGAAAGAAGTACAAATGCTAACGCAACTAGTCAAAACTTAAATACACCGAAAACACGACGAACTTCCTCCAGAGAATGGCGCAAGTAGATTTAATTAATTATTGTAAAATAAATGGGTATTTGTATTCTAGTAAAATTTATACACTAAACAGAACAGAGCTGTTTGTTGTACAATTTATTCTCAAAAAATTAAAATTAGTTAAAATTTATAAGTATCTAATTTGATTCAATGCATTTACAAATTTTGTTCAGTCCAGAATTATTAGTTTTTGATTTTTATGTTCAACAGCAGCAGCTCTACTACAGTCGTCTTATAGTCTTATTAGATGTTGCTCAAGAACAGTAGTAGTTAATCAATATGTTGTTTTCTTTTTTTTTTTTAATGTATTTTATTTTATTTTTATTTTTAGTAAAATAATGTGTAAATAATAACGTCAAATGTTAAAAAAAAATAACGTGTTTAAATGTATTGCGTTGTTTTCTTAATTAAAAAAAATCTTTTATTTTACTTATGTACGTGGATAGAGATATATGTATAGTATGTATATGTTTCTGCAATAATTTTGAAAATGCTTCTTAACAAGTTTTTGTTTTGAAATAGAAAAAGTGCTCTTTTAAATGCAATTTAACCGTTGTTCGCATCGTATGAATAAATCGATTTGAAAAAAAAGAGTATAAAAAATAAAAGGAAAATAAGTTATCATAAGTGGACGAGTGTCGTAGACCATATCGATGACATTTTAAGCTTAAATACTAGTTAAAGTTAACAATAAACAGTTTAGAGTTTGGACGAGGCACCAGTGTTTTTAGGATAGAATTTTTTCGAAGAGTCTTTGGCCATGTCAACTAAGGTTTGGGCAGGTTTGAAGGGTGCTCCGTAGAGGTCAGCATAGGAGTGCATTTTATCTACTAATTTGGCAGCAGTAAAATGATCTACCCAGCGGAAGGGACCACCGGAGAACGGAGGGAAGCCCAAACCAAAAACAGCACCAACATCACCTTCTAAAGGGTTGTGCAATATCTTCTCCTCCAGGCACAAAACAGCTTCATTAACAAAGCGCGATACCATACGCAAGGTCATGTCTTCGGGCGTATTTGCGCCCTTGGGAACCAAGGCATACTTTTGTTTTAAAATTTCAACAGCTTCCATATTCACAGGGCGACTGCCTTTTGTTTTACTATCGTACATAAAGATACCTTTACCGGATTTGCGACCCAAGAAGCCAGCTAAAACCATGTCTTGCATAACGGACAAATTGCCACCACTGAAACGTTCGCCAAAGGATTTGGACAAATCGACAGCAATGTGTGAGCCTACGTCAATGCCCACCTCATCGGCCAAGGTAGCGGCACCAACAGGGAAACCAAATTTCTTCGACAACGTATCGAGTTCTTTGGGGTCGACACCTTCTTGCAAAAGACTATTAAGAAAAATATGTCGGTTATATACGGATACACTTAAAATATTAACATTCTTCTCTGCTTACCGTATGGCTTCAGACAACATGGTGGCTAAAATACGTGTGGTATAGAAGCCGGGACCATCACCAACAGTTATAACAACCTTGCCCTGTTTCAAGCCCATGGCTACAGCCGAGGCAATAGTATCTTTCGATGTGCCTGGATGTGTTATAATTTCCAACAATTGCATTTTGTCTACTGGAGAGAAGTAGTGCATGCCCACTACTTTTTCGGGACGCGAACTGCCAGCAGCTATTTTGGTAATGGGAATAGCACTGGTATTAGTGGCAATAACACAGTGTTGGGGTACAACAGCTTCGAGTTCTTGTATAACACGGTGTTTCACTTTAATATCCTCAAATACCGCCTCAATAACCATATCGGCTGTTTTGAATTCATTATAGTCTAAAGTGGGTACCAAATTGGCCAAGATTTGATCACGTTCCAAGCCACTGATGCGTTTACGTTTGACTGCCGTCTCCAAACCATTCTGTACTTGGCCAATACCACGTGAAAGTCCAGCATCTGAAGCATCTTTCATAATAGTTTTGATACCCTTATCAACTGTAACCTGAACAATACCGGCACCCATAAGACAGCTCCCAAAACACCCAAAGTTTTAACCTCATGTTGAGGCTTGCCAAATCGGTTTCTTAGGTTTGACCACGGAACAAAGCAATCAAACCCTTAGATTCGGGAGTAGCAGATAAATAACCAAAACCTTCACGTTCAGCAGCATAACCGGCTTCAGTACCCTTGTCCACACCAGTCCGAATGACCTCAAGAATCTTCAAAGGGGCAGGATATAGACCATTTGTCATTTTCAATACTTGTTTGCGGGCAGTATCAAATATTTTATTCTTTACGAATTCGGTGTCCATGGCCAAAGCAGTGATTTTGTTGATTAAACCAGTCTTCTCGCGGTTGATCTTTTTTGTTTTCCATGATTTAAAAGAAAAGTTTTAATTTTTTATGCAGACTTTAATAATTTCACAGTTGGACATACCTTTAGCTTGCCACTGGCAATATCATTTGCCACTTGGATAGCTACTTTCTCTAAATACTCTATGGTAACTTGGTCGGCAGGAGCTAAACCGGGACCCAAAGGACTCACCAACAAATCGACTATACCGGCTTTCTTAGCACGTTCGGCAGGCAATTGCTTACCAGTCAATTCCATGTCGAGTGCTGTGGGCAAACCGGCTAATTTTGGCAAACGCACTGTTCCACCGCCACCGGGCAGAAGACCCAACATTACTTCAGGCAGGCCTAATTTGGTCTTTTTATCTTTGGTGGCTATACGATAATGGCAGGCTAATGCTATTTCCAAGCCACCTCCCAAGCAAACACCATTAATAGCGGCCACTATTGGTTTACGACTACGTTCCATACGTTCGAACATCCATTGAGCCTCTTTAGAAACGCGAGTAGCATCGGCGGCCGTTTCACATTTTTCCAACATGCCTATATCAGCACCAGCTACAAAGCAGCCTGGTTTAGCTGATATTAAAACAGCTGCATTGACTTGGCTGTTGCTTTCAATTTCCTTTAAAATTTGTTCAAATTCCAGGCTAACAGCTTCACCCAAAGAGTTAACTTTAGCTCCGGGGCTATCTAAAGTTGCGACCAAAACACCATCCACAACTTTGGTGCGAATGTGTTTTTGCTGGTCAGCTGCTGTTGTGGCAGACATCAGTCTCATATTTTGGTTAATCACTGGCATACAGAGTAGAAATTAAAAAAAAACGTTTTTCTTTGATTACAAAAATAATTCACAGTGGGCCGTAAAAAAATAACAACAACAATAATATGAATTTAAAACTGTTATCTCAATAATAAAACGAAAACAACAAAAACACAGACACTGACTGACGCACATAACACAATCAATTGACAAACTGGCTGCCTGCGCACACAAACACAAACACACACAGTACAAAGTGCAAAGTCCAGTTTTTACAAAAAAAAAAAAAAAAAAACGAAAACACCGAAAATTGTTTTCTTTAGATTTAGTTTATATTGGGAATAAATTTTTACAGATTTTACTTTATAAGAATAATAGTTAAAACAGAAGAAGAAAAGTTATGCCACTTACCGCTATTGCATTTATTTTGCAACAATTGCCTCCTGGACAACTGGCCAACAACACTGAATATACGCATAGCCGACATATTTTATGTTGTTTATTTTTAAATTGTTTACTTTTATTTACAAAATTATGGTTTTAAATTAGAAAAGAATTATTGAAATAAAAAATAAAATCGCTGCACAAGAAATATAATGAACTAGGCCAACAATAATAACTTGTTGCCACTCCAACAAAGTCTATTAAATAATTCCAAATGAAAATTACAAACAGAATGCCAAGTCGATGTGGTACCTTTAGAACGGCGTCATTAACAATTACCGGCTTTATTTTTATACTAGGGGCGTAAAAGTTTTTTCCACAATATAGCATTGCCATACTTTAGAATTGAATATTTAGATAATTGTTATTAACGATTCATTAAATAATTAAATTAATTTAATACTAAATTACATAAATTCTGTGTAATTTTGTATATTAAAAATTTTAATCGTATAATAAAAGTTATCAAAACTCTAATTAGAAATTGCCAAACTCCAACTATAATTTGTTTTGTTGTTTGCTTAGAAGATTTGAAATTTAAAACGTTACCCTAAATTTAATGAGAAATATTTATTTTTATTGCAGAAATTTGGCAACTCTAGTGTGAAAGCTTTCCATTTATCATCCATCTATTGATGCTGGGTACATTTGTTGGTTTTTATTTCATACAATCTGTTAGTCTCAGGCTGGTGCTTAAAATGCGTAAAACATCTTCATTTGATAACGGAAACGGAAGGCTTATTACTGTTATTTAAAGTAAAGTAAAGTAGTAAAGTAAACTCTATTTAATAGAATATAAAAACACATAAAATTGATAAATTATGATAAAAGTGCTTGAGAGAAGAATTTAACGATTTAAACGAAATTAATTAAATATGAAAAAAAATGTTTTAAAAAGTCGACAAAATATTAAAACAGTATTTGGCTCGAACATATCATTTTTTTTTGTTTGATATAGTTTGTACGTTTTTTTTGCTATATGCAGAACACACCAACACACACACAAGTATATAAATATGTGTGTATTATACATACAAACATTCTTTAAGAAAAAAAAGCATTTTCCTTTTTTCTATTTGATTACTTACGCGACGTTGGCTGCTACAAGCATCTATTTGGGAAAGTATATGATTTTAAAGTAAAAGAGAAAAAACAACGACAACAGTAAGGAAAAATGTGAAAAGCATCGTTAGCATCATCAGCATTATTAAAAAAAGTGCTAAAATGTGGTGTTTTTACACACATGATTGAAAACATAAAAAAATTAAATAAAATTTAATACACGCAACATACACACCCACAATTGCACAGATGTATGTACGTTTTATGTTTAAAACAGTGTTGCTTGTAATCCTTTTTTCTACAATTTTTATTATAATTTCTTTTTGTTCGTTTGTTTGTATTTCTTTACGCACATTGAACCAACATGCCATCAACAACCAGGCACACGCAAACGATAAACAAAATTTCAGTGTTTCTATATGTGTGTGTGTACGTTTTGTTCTAAACATTTTTGTTGAGAGAGTGACAATTTTGTTGTTGTTGCCGTTGTTTGGCTTTGTTTTTATTATCCAGAGATTTTTATTAACATGTTGCTAACCAATTAACAGTTCTAATACACATATACATACACATACACCCACACACCTACGCACTCGAAATTGAGTAGACAAACACCAACGAATAACCAAACAGCATGTTTACATTAAGGCACACCAACATTTCCGAGCACATAAATTTCAAACCTACTTACGTACCCACACACACAAACACAAACACACACAAATACTAAAGTATATTCTAATTTCCGGAAATGAGTATAAAATCCCTGTTGTATGNATGTACCCACACACACACAAACACACACAAATACTAAAGTATATTCTAATTTCCGGAAATGAGTATAAAATCCCTGTTGTATGGATCGTTTGCTGGTTGTGATGGTGAATATAAGGTAGGTTCTATGTGAGTGATTTGTTGTATTTGTGTACTCTGTTGCTTGGCTGTGAAGTAAGAAACTATGTATTGAGAGTAAGACGGGTGAGAGTGAGAGTAAGAGTAGAAGAGACATACATGAGTAAGGAATAAATTGTTTTTATATTATACAAGTTTGTGTACATGTCTCATTAAACAGTGGGAAAATTGCTTGTGAAACGAAAAATAATAAATGTTCTCGTTGTTTGCCTTTGGAGGACTATTTAAATGAATTATTGCCCTTTAAAGTATGCAATAATTGAATGAAATTATGATATTCATTAAAAGGACTATTAACGGAATAAATATCTTAACAAATATGTTAACAAATATAATAAAGATATACATTTTACACTGAAAATAAATTACATAAAATTGATTTCTTTGAATGCTTTAAAAATATTAAAATTTGTTGTAAATGTATAATATTTACAGTTGAATGCAAACGAAAGATATTGCACGGACAGAAAACGTTTTTAATTATCTCAATATATACACAAACATATAAATGTATAGACACGATAGGTATCACTTCACGTGTGTCCTTTAATTGTATTGATCCAATAATAATAAGCAGAAATAATAATATAACTCATGCGCTTTCGTCAAGATTAAGGCCTCTTTTCAAAAGTCATCATCATTTATTATTATAGAGTACTGCTACCATTCGATCGATTGCACTGACCTCAATCAATATAAGTTATTTTTTCCAATCCTATTGCCTTGACAAACTTCAGGAAGTTTTTTTTAGTGTCAGAAGGATAACTTTGTCGCTGTAGACTAGTGGGTACGTTGTTGGACGAGAGCCCGTGGTTCAACAGCTAGCTCAGACTCTCGAACCATACGTTCTATAAAAAGTATTTCTTCGGCTATTTCTTCTCAGCAGTTTTTTGATTAAAACTCCGAGAGTTAATGAAATTGCTATGAAAAGTTTCTTCTTGCCTGTACGAGAAAACATTTTTAAGTTGACCTTTTGCCTTCATTAGAAATTTATACTAAACATTCTATCAATCATGAGTTTTTACAATTTAAAAAATGATTGTTTCAGTTTTCTACAAAAAATGAAACACAAAAGCATAGCTTACTTAGCACACAAATAATACGAAAAACATTAAGAAAATATTGTTTGACACATAATAGAGTGCATTAAAATTCTAAATTATAAATTCCTTTTCTGCCCACTGTGCTTTAATTCTAAAATAAATGAACCAAAAAAAAAATATATTTTACTTGCATGTATAGAGTATGCATGCACATACGTACGTGTTTGTGTGTGTAAGAATATTCTGACTTGACTAAAAGCATTTTAGTAAAGAGCGTAATGGATGTCATACATAGTCTCGTAGTAGAGTAACAAATTAAAAGTTCTTCCATTATTAAAAACGTGTTTTTGTTTTTGTTATTGTTTGTTTGTTTTTTTTTGTTTTTTTTTATTTGAATTTTCTTATTTTTGCTTAACGCTCATTTCATTTGCAAGAGCATAAAATTGCTGCCATCTATTATGGTTACCAATACAACGACACTGGCGTAGCTTACTTTTGCTCACATTGGCCGTTAGAATGTATTGCTGAAAAAGGAAAAAAGTGCTCGTAAGAGACGAAGAGAGGGACATAAAGAGACCTTAACTAATTAATGCCATTCATTGCGGAAACTAAAGTGCAATTAAACCATTTAACAAGCAAGACAACAAACGAAACTTATTTAATTTTAAATCATGCTGATAAATATTATTGAATAAATAATAAATAATTGTGTTGGTTTTTGTTCTTGTTTCTTTGAGAGCACACAGCAGAGAGAGAATTGACAAAAAAGGAATAGAAAATAAATACATACTTTCATAGGCATGCAAACAAGATTCTGTTTTCTTTGAACAACAACAAGGACAAATACTTACACACACACACACACAGATTGTTTGTATATGCATGATTATTTATTGAGACATGTTGTCACATTAGCACATACAAATAAATTAAAAAAAAAAAACAGCGCAACAGAAACAGTTAATTTATTTTCTTGTTTTTGCATAAGTATGTATACATGGAAGGGAAACATGTGTGTAATATGTAAATAGAAGTCGAGCAACATTTTTTTTTGTTTTGAACAGCAGCCATGCATAGCCTCTAAACAGTTAATCTATACGAAATATAAAATATCACTGAGAAAAAAGTTAAAAAAAATAAAAAAAAAATAAAAGCCAAATGAAAGGCAATAGAAAAAAAATATAGAAAATCAAATAAAAAAGGAAATAAATAAATTATAGTGTGTTGTTGTTCTTATTATCCTGCCATATTGAACTCTTGAAGGCTTAAAAAGCTTTCACACTTTATTTCAATTGGAATGAAATATTGTCGGTTAAAGTTTGTATTCTACAATCAACGACAGCATCAACAACAACAACAGCAGCAGAAATAACACAACAAACAACAAAAATATCAACAGCAAAGACAGAAACTATATTTACAACTATTACAACAACAACAACAACAAAAACAACAACAACAACAGTATGGATGGCGAAAATCGTATTATACTAAATGTTGGTGGCATAAGGTAAGTGGCATAGTAGTAGTCGTAGTAGCTGTCGTAGTAGAACAACAAAAGTTCGACAGACAGTTAGAATTTAAAAAATAAACACACAACAAGAGAAACAGAGAGAGAAAGTGAAAGAAAGAGAGAGAAAGAGAGAGAAAGAGAGAGAAATAGCAAATTTTTCATGTATTTTAGATGTAAATAATATGCCTGTTGAATTTCTGTTAACGTTTACGAAACATTCACTCACACTAACACAAATATTAAAGCACAAACACATGCCATATACATACATACTTATAGCATTTATAGCCTTCTTTTTATTATTATTATTCTTTTGGTTTGTTTTTTTTATGATTTATTATTAAATTTCATTGGAAAACATTAGACATCATTAAGAGAAAACACATATTTTGTTGGCTTATTTTCTTGCGTTATTAGTGTGTGTGAGTGAGTAATTATCCTCATAAAATCTTAAACCAAAAAAAAAGTTTTTTTTTTTGTTTTAATGGCCCCTTTGGGANTTATTAGTGTGTGTGAGTGAGTAATTATCCTCATAAAATCTTAAACCAAAAAAAAAGTTTTTTTTTGTTTTAATGGCCCCATTGGGATTATCGCATGTACGATTTGATTGTTTCGATAATTTATAGGATTTTTATAAAAATTCAACATCCAACATTCGATTGTATTCGATTGCAAACACAGTTTTGGAGAGCATGTTTAATGATTAGAAGCACAGTTTACATGAGAGCAGGAGACGATGCTCATTTAAAATGTTGGCAAAAAACAAAAAAAAAAAAAATTCCGAATTATTTACTCAACGTGATGTTACACGAATTATTGGTTTTAATCAATCTCTCTCTCACACATACACAGAACTATCTACACATGCATGTAAGTGTCTATACATATGTATGTGTATGGACATATAATATTCTGTTTACAATGCATTGATAATATTATAACGATACGATAATATGGATTACTAATGACAAATGCCAACTTCTAGTCCTATAATCTCTTATTACAATGAACATTTGGTTTAGCATTCTATTCCATTCTATTCTGTTCGCTACCTATAATATATTGGATGCATAACTAATAATACGAGATATTGAGGACACTTTAGACGTGCTTTGGGAAACAATATTGGACATCAATAGCTTTGATCTTTTCTTACCTTTCTGGGGAAATGGATTCGGAGCCTCACTGGGTGTAGTGCGTTTCAGAGAAAGATAAAGAGTGAGGAGAAGAGAGAGAGAGAGAGAGAGGGAGAGAGGTAGATTTCTGCATTAATTTAAAAAAATAGTTCACTGCTTACCGATTAATTCTATTGTTTGAAAAAGTTTTTGATTTTACAATTTCTTCTTGAGTTTGACAAAAATCTGAGTGGAGAACCTTTGTCCAGTTTTTCTCCGATTCATAATATGCCCTTTTTCTATGGGAGAGGGATAATGGCAACAAGTTACCGTTCTTTTGTTTCTTTCATTTCAAGCAAAACTAAGAGATTTCTTCTAAAGAAAGTTAAGATTTCAAAACCAAAAAAAAAAAAAAAACTATTTTGACTTTAAAAATTTAAATCTTAAATGAAATATTTATTGTACGTATGACTGTCATATAATTGCAAACCGCATATAACACTTGAAATATCTGTCAGATGAAAGTGTGATAATGGATTTTATTGGTAGCAATTGCTGATGGAAAATGCTGTTGAAAATGTAAATAATTTCTATGGAAATTGACAATGTCGCTAAATTAGAACAGGCCAACATCAATAATAAATTACTTAAAAATATATTGACATTTGCTCAATAAACAAATGCCAGTGTTTAACTAAATGGCTTAAATGTGTAAATGAGTGTACAAATGAATGAATAAATGAATGAATTAATGAATGCATTGAATAAATGATTCACAAAAAGTTATCGTTGCTGTTCCAACGTTATTCAAAATCCATTGTAAATTGTATATATGCGTGTGTGTGTAGTGTGGTGTATGGTGTATGAGATTATTTTGAATGTCTGCGACAGATTTATGAGATATTGTTTGCTAAACAAAAATGAATTATGATTTTAAAAATTTTTATTTTTATTTGTTGGAGATATTTACTATATACATGTATGTACATATGTATGTTCGTATGAGATGGTTTTCGCAATGTAGAATGAATTTGATTTTTTTGATTTTGTAATGTATTCTCCCAAGCAAATTACCGTAGAGTCTCCTACACTTCCAGAACAGTATGGAACAGTTTAGCAATGTTGGCTTAAAAAGTCTTAAAAGTTGATCGTGTTCCATACAATAAATAGGCTAAGCTTGTTCAAGAAGACGGAAAAGAACTTTGCGTTCCACAGATAAAAGCAATATCTTTATAGGCCAAGGCTACTGACAACGTCATGTCCCGTTTGGTTTGTCTAAAGCTATCTTGCCTAATGTATGTGGGAATGAAATGTGTTTCAGTAAAGTTTGCGATTTTTATAATTGTTGTATAGTGGCACCACAACCAGGCGATCTATTGTGCTAATCAATCTATATAGGATATCACCACGTTACTCTAAAGGATATCAGGACGCACTTCAGGCTGCTGTTCGTTGTCAGAAAGAACAAATTCTTCCATAGTACTCCATATGAGTTCAAGTATTTCCACACCGCACAACTTTGAAGTATGCATCTTGAAATTTATTTACGTAGATACATACATACATAGATACGTATCAAGTATCGGTACGTTAAATCCTTGCTAAGCAAATAATGAAAAAATAAAATTTGATTAATAAAAAAAGAAAGAAAAAAAAATAACGAAAAAAAGGTAAAACGATAATGTTGATGTGATAAAAACACAAGATTTATTTGGTTTTTATGTGTTTTAATTAGTTTTCAAGGATTTCCGTTTTAGATTCTCAAGCAAAATGTCATGGAAAGATTGTTAAATTATTGTGTGTCTCTGTGTTTTCTTCTCATTTCGCTCTTTTGAACAGAAAGGATTATAAATTGAGGTAATTTAACTGGTATCATTACTGTACGCTAACGGGGTTGAAATGAGGAGCAAATGTATATGTATGTATGTATGTATGTAATATATGTATGTTTGTATGTATGTAATATATGTATGTATGTATGGATGTATGCATAGGTATGCTTAAAATTAATAGATAATGTCTAACAGAGAAAATATGTTGAAATAATTTGAATATTCATAGGGGGAGTGCGGGCTGGTGGGAGTCTTTTGCCACTTGTGTGTCATCATGTTTGGCTGGGCAACAGAACTGTAATGCCAATAAAAACATGAAAAAATAATGAAAATTAATTTTCAAGTTTATTTGCTGAAATCAAACAAGGTAACTAACTC
>QOCX01002368.1:4375-22831 GCA_005959815.1 Sarcophaga bullata | reverse complement strand
ATCACTTTTTCGCTACTCATAAGTCCTCATGAAATTTTGAGTATGAGTGAGTCAACAGTATTGAAATTTAACCACTCTGTTTCATTCGTACTCACTGCATCGTTGATTTATAAGTACAAGTTGCAATGAGTATGAGTACAACGTTCACATCGAACTAATAACATTCGGAATATGTTTGATTCATACGCCCAACTCATTCAGATTCATAACTTTTGAAAAATACTTATAATACTTCCAATACTCGAGTGATTCGAATCATTCATCAAAATTTACAGTCTTAGTTATTGTTGCCTTTCCAGCCAGAGAAAAAATACACGCAACAGACAACACAGAGCACCAAACAGGACAAACACATAACCTTCTAGTGAGTATTGTAGTGTTCGTACGCGATTCATACTTATTTTATGAAACGTGCATATCTAGGGTCATGGAGAGTAGAAATCAAAAACACTATGCGTAGTGTTAAGTATGAGTATGATGAGTAAGTACTTCAAACTTCGAATATGAGTAGTATGAGTATGAAATTAAAATAAGTATGAACGCGTATAAGTATCAGAAATTATGAGTATGATTCGAATCTACTCATCTTCTTTGAATACCCTTGCTGATCTCCACACCTAGGAAACCTTAACGCACTCTGTTGAAAGTAATACCAAATTTTGAATTGTTTTGGCTAAAAACTTTCGTTCAGTGTAGCGCATTCACATGTAAAATGCTAAACATTTATATGTTAAACAGACCAATAATCTTAAATGCAGGCTTTAATTTGACTTTACAAAAAAAAAACACTTTCAGCTGAGTAAACATATAAATATAAAACCAAAAGGCGACTAACACAAACACTAACCTAAAACATGTACAACATGGCCATACAATGTGCCAATTTAAGAAGGCAACATAAAGCCTTTTAGCATATATTATTGTAAATTAACATTTTAGTATTTAAAATACCATCTGCTGTTAAATCTTATAACGAGCATATTCATTCAATGCATCATGCATTGCATCATCAATACTCAATCATACTTTCATTTCAGTTCGCACAATTTAAGCAAATTCGTCTTCACCTTTTCATGCAAATCGAACAAGAATTCGGTTCGTTAGAGTCACGAAAAATTGTAAAAAATTATGTCTGGCAATTGGCCAAAATAACTTAAAAATCCTTTAATTTTCATGCAACATTTTTGAGCAAAAACTATTGGAAACAGGAAATACAAAAAAAAAATTAAAATCCAGTCGGAATTTCCACTTTGTATGGAGGGCGGAAAAACAGGACAAAATAAGGCCAAAGCCAAAAAAGTGAGCGAAACAAATATAACTGAGACTCAGACATCTGCATGCATTTAAAAAGAACGAATAAATAAATGGGGGGGGCCTATTTAAAGATTACACTAAACCGAATAAACAACATTTCACTTTTAACTTGTCCTAAATACACATAAACCTCCTTGCCACTCTCATTCCTTCCATCAGAGCACAAATAAGAATTTTAATAAAAATAAACACAAATTATTTTAGTAAAAAAAAAACTTTTTAAAATATTTTTGCAACATAATTCTAGGCAAAATGTGAAAAAATATTTAACACCATTTCCTAAAAAAATTTAAAAAAAGCTTATATATTTTACATGGTTTCTTAAAAATCTCTGTTCGGTATTAACGTTAAACTGCAGGCCTGTTACTTTTGGAAAACAACATGGTAGCTGTAAATGCTAGGTTGTACCAAACAGCTTGTTATGGCCAATTAAGTAAGTAAGTCAGTAAATGATAGCGAAATCAAATTATGAAAAACTGTTAGAAAGTACCAAGGATTTGAGTGAAATTGTTTTCATCACAAGGGAAAGACAATTAGGAGAATCCGGTTCGAAATAAAGTCAGTGAATACAACAGATTGTTATGTATATAAATGTACGAAAGTGTTCAATGAGAGCTTTGAAAAAATTACTTATATGAAGATTTTTTCCTACAAAAATTTTCTTTAGGAAATGGTGTAAAATCTGTTTTAGTTAAAATAGAAAGAAATTTGATCTTTCATTGCTGTTACTCATTTGTATGACAAAATCTGGTTGTGTTTATTTTTAAAATATCGTTCTAGCTTGTATCAGTGTGGTGCGTAGATGAATGAAAAAGCATGTAAAAGTAACAAAAATGTTCGGCCATGAATATGAATGAATGAATGAATGAATGGATGAATAATATATGAATTTTTTTTTTTTCTGATGACTAAAGAACTATAAATCTCATGCATTATGTTAGATATTAAAATAAATTTCTAATACTTATTACAAATGATAGAGAGAGAGAGAGGAGAGAGACAGTAGAGATAGAACCGTTCTCTTCCATTTAAACTAAGAATTTATGAAAATTTTACAAAAGAAAATCTCCTTCTATTAGTATCATGTTTATTTGGAAGAATTTGCTTGGAATTTGGGAGGCATATCATTGCTTTAAAGCAAAAAACCAATAAATTTTATACAATACTTGTTCTGGTTTGAAGAATAATACCACCAGTCTGATCGTGATCATTTAGAAAAGTTTAATCTTATAAAACCATATTTTTTTTAATTAAAATTTTCCTCCATTTGATTGCTTAAAAACATACACTTTCCCCTAGTCTATTAGGTTTGTTCCGACTCAGGTTACAACCTGTTCTTTTCGTTTCTGCTTTGACTTGCCGGCTCCACGTGTAGGTGTTCAATGGTCTGCCATGTTTACGTCTTCCTTGGATATTTTAGTCTACCGCTGTTCTCGTAATAACGTCGTCCACTTATGGCATAGGATTTCTACTTGTTTGGTGGAATCGTAAAGTTCAATATTGCTTATAAGCCACGGTTAAGAGAAGCCTGCATTGTTTGTAACATGCATGCTGCTATATTTCACATTTCACATCCATGCAAAGCCACTGATTTAACATTAGCGTCGAATATCTTTCTTTTTTAACTATCTGTGAATGAGTGTTGCTCTCCATACCTTATGCAACGTTCAAAATGAAGCACTTCCCTTGGATATGTATATCTGCTGCAGTTAATTCATTAATTTTCTAAATAATGATCTTCCAACATTGTGCCGGGAAATTTGAAGAGCTCGTCTTTATGAGCATTACTTTGGCCTATGAAATAATCATCTTTCAATCAGATTTACTTTTACCGTCTGTAGTCTTGTTAAGATAGGCGACAATTATGGAACAGCAGGCTGATGACACATCAGCATAAACCATGTCTTCAAGTGACCGCTCATGACCCAAAATATGCCTTGTTAGCAGCACAGGCTTGCGCATTGCTAAGTTCGAGACTAAATTTAACTAAAGCGGAGAGAGTACGCAGCCTTGTCTGACACCGGTTTCGACCTGGGTAGCGTTACTTAAAGCATATTCATTTTCATTCTCGCCTGAATACAATTCCTTAACAAGAACACTTTTTTCAGGAACACTTTTGCACCATACAAGGGCTTGGCATATTGCTTCGCATTTAAGACTATCGAATGTCTTTTCAAAATATTCGTATTAAATATCTGCAGTTGTTACAGGCACCAAACAACGAAAGAATTTAAATCTTTTTATTTTAACAAAATTAGCATTACAGAACCGTTTATTCTTTTCTCTGCTACATTTTTCTTTTATTTCCTCATATTTTATATGACAAGTTAAATGAGCGCTTAGATAATCCATGTCATATTCATAAACATTGCCTGTGTAAATATTTTCATTATTTCCACAGAAAATATAAAACATTTTGACCATGTCGTAAAAAGGCGGTTCTTAATAAAAAAATTTAACATAATACAATAAAATCCTCAACATAAACCCAACAACAAAAAAAGAAACAAAAAATTTCATGATAAATTCGGCCACTACGATATATTCCCATGGTCTAATAAATATTGTATGAGGGCTGTAAGGCTTTATAGCGCCATATATGTATGTATGTACGTATGTATTGTGTGGAATAAGATAAAGCTGCATAAATCCAATCACTTATAATTTAATAGCACACATATTAACACACATTTTCTCAAGCCGTTTATTGTATTTAAAACTTAACAAGGAAATCTTTATTTGAAAAAAAAAAAAAACAAATCGAAAATCGAAATTATTTCAAGCGATTACTAAGCAGGATATTTTTGTTTTCTTGAGAAATAAAAATTAAATGATTAGGGCGGCATTAAAAAAAAAGCAATTTCATTTTCCACTATATTTCAATATTATTTTACGAAACTTTTGGTTAAGAGATGTTTAGGCTTTTATAAGGATTTTATTTTGTGGTTACTAACTAAAGGACAGTGTAGAGTTTTGCAAGGAAACAAAAGCTAGGGACAGCTCACTTCAAACATAGTCTGAACAAAGTGAGAATTGGTCGTAGAAACTGAAATGCGAATACAATTAGGAAAAACAACAGTAGAACGTTGTTCATTGACCCAAGGCTCTCTTGTAAGTGCCTAAACTGACTGCTTGTGAGGATTCCTAACTTTTTTTTAAAGTTCTAAAGGCGTTCCTTTATTTGCAACAAGACTAAAATAAGCCTTCCATGAACAGAACTTGAAATATTGTTGCTATAAGGGATATGAAAATATGAATGAAACCATATTGTTGATTTAAATTAAGTTAATCTCTACCGTCAGCGCCCGTAGCTCTTCATAACGATCAGCAGATTATTAGATCATCAGTGGACGAAGTTTTAAGTGCAACCATGACTAGTATAAGCGTTTATTTAGTTTCAATGGCATATAAAAACTATGTACTTACTTACATACTCAATTGGTCTTTACAATCCTTTAGTTAGCATTACAGCCTAGCTTCTCACACCACCCGTGTTATGTGTGTTACACTGTAATCCATGAGAGGCGTTACCTACAGTATTAAGCATTGCTTCAAAAAGTATTTAAATTCCTGTAAAAAAAAAGGAAAATGGATTTAAAAATATCTTTTAAGCACAGCAAATATGACAATTCTAGAAACTAGTTGTGATCCTGACTAAAGTGTTGTATGAACCAAATATATATGTAAGTGTGTATGTAATTAAGCCAATTCTACAACTAATTTATCATAAAACATTTCAATATTTCAATGTATTTTGATTAGAATTCCTTATTGCTTATCTACATTGTGCAACATTCAACGTTTTGTGCATGCTTCACTGCCAAGGCATAAAATAACTTAACATTTCTCTTCATTTACATACTAGGTTTCTTTACAGGTTTGTACAGATTAGAGAGACAGAGAGAGAATGAAAGAGAGAGAGAGAAAGAGAGAGACAATGAGGCTGTGAGAAACAAATAGAGTCTCAAATGTATAATGAGGTCAATGGTATTTAATGGCTTCCAATTAATTATGCAACACCACTCTCTCTCTCTCTGTATGCCATACTCCTTGTCAATCTTCTTAATCTGTGCATGTATGTGTACGTACGTTTTGTATTTACAATCTAAACGATGTTGTTATAGTCCTTTTGTGAATGTTTAATTTAATGGCGTGCACGTAGGGAATATATTTCATGGCAGAATTACTTACCAAAGATGCTCATTACCGATTAACGTTTATCGATTGCAATCTAAAGCTGCGATGGCAATAATTGTAGAGCGATAACTTGCAATTGCTTTTGTTAATGTCTAGCAATTGTAATATAATTAAAATTGAATGCTTCTTGAATGCGTATGAACGAAAATGTTTTCTTTAATTGCCAACTTTTTCTAAAAAATGTGTGGCAATTTCCATTACAAATCGATACAAAAAATATTTGGAATTAATTTTTATTTAGAAATTGCTTGTCAATTCGGAAAAGAGAATCGTGAAATCCGTTTTATTTTCCATGAATAAATGAAGATTGAGAGGGGAATTGTAAATCAAATTTTATTCATTTTGTTTTTGTATACGTTTTTTGTAGCAATTGTATTGAAGAATTAATTGAAAATTGATATTTTCGGTTTTAAAATAATAAATTCTTAAAAAAAAAATATTTTCAAACGAGTGAACTAACGTGAATAGAATCACTCGCTCTCTCACATATTACCATTCATGTTTATCTGCTTACAAGCAATTAAACGAAAACAGTATAAAATGTTTCTAAATTTATTTTTTTTTTTTGTGAAGTACAATTGCCCCTTTAGAAATAGAATATTATTCACATTCATATGGCTGCCGCAGCATCATTCGATCGGCTCGCTTCTCAGCAATGGCATCACGAATGTTGCTCTTCAAATGCTTAATCTAAAGAGAAATCAATTCAATGCCTTCTTCATATTTTCGCCATTTAACAAAAAGCCTCGTAAATGAAATAAATTTAATAAATTTCTTTGACGAATGAACATCATTTCTTATTTAGCTATCTGATGCTGTCGTCACAACTATATGAACGTTAATAACGTTACCAACACTTACAATATGAATTGTGAGCCACAAATACACCAACAATGATTACAATTCTAACAACAACAAAAGAGTAGAAAAACTACTGTAAATAAATAATTTTGATAAACAACAACAAAACTAATTGATTTTATTGGTAAACTGGACGCTACAAGTAAATAAAAATACCAATACAAATGCATATATTCGTTATTCTTTTATATAGAAATACAATACAAGCATAAAATATACACTCTCAGCCAGCAGAAGCATACATACATACATACATATTGATATAGAAAACAGCGAAATAGACAAACAAATAAACAATCAGCGAAAAATAATAAAATTTATGAAACATAACTGAACTGAACGCAAACGTATGCAATGGTGCTTTACTGCTGTATTTGATCTCTTTCACTCTCACTCCGTTTCACTGTACATTACTACACATTTATATAATGCATGTGCATGCCCACATTTTCCACACTTACATACATACATACGTATTTATATTTATTTATTTGTGTGTATGTGTGTGGAGAGAATTTATGGTTGAATAGTTACAAACAATGCTGTAACAAGTAACAAGGATTGATTGCCAACTCACAATCTAGCAAATAAACGGTTTACGACTTGATTAGTTACTGATGCACTAATAATCTATTTATTCTGTAACAGTATACAGAATTACCTCCCTCTCTCTCACACGAATAAAAGTAAAGAAAGAGAGAGAGAGAAAGACAGAGAAATGAAATAACACGATGGTAAGAAATCAATTTACAGCGTGAAATATAGAAGAGCAATTCAGAAATTGATTTCAATGAAAGGAAATTACAAATAAAAATAAATTAAACTGTGTTAATAAATGAAATTCAATATACAAATTGAAATACAAAATTTGAACATTTTAATTAATAATAAATAATGCGTTGAGAAATTTATAATTTGCATTTTAGTATCGTAAGTTCTGAAATTATTGACTTGAGACTTCATTTAAATTTTTCATTTAACATTCGATAAATTGTTATCGATTTTATAAATTAATTTCGAAAGTAAACAAAAATCGAATACTGAAAAGTTAAATACACAATAAAATTATTTTACAGAATTGCTTAATTAATTAAAAGGCCGTATACAGAATTTTGAATCTCATAATCAATCCTATTCACAATGATTTTTAATTCATTTTGTATACTCATCTGCTGTCATTGTAAATGTTGAATAAGATGTGTTGATAGTTTGTCCGTTCAGAGATACGTTGAACAGACAAACTCTAGTCAAAATTTGTATTTGAAAAGCTTTGACGATTACACTCGAAGGCTTTGTTTTTTTTTTTCAAACATAAAAACTGATTTGCAACTTTACCGACTACTTTAATAGTTTACAACCTGCCAATTGTTTAATTGCATGCCATTCAAACCGTGTTTCTATTCAGTTTATATTAAAGAACAAACAACAACAACAACAACAAAAACAACTACAATTGCATATTAGTTTGCATACACGTTCAGGTATAATTGAAAAGGAAAGCAAATCATCATTGAAAATATTTTCTTTTATTATTATTCACTTGCTTGATGTGTTTGTTTTAAAACCATCAATCATTTGCTGTCCATCATCACAATGTCAATTGCACCATCATTTACATTTGCAACTGTAAAAATAAAATTCTTTATTTTCTTCTATAAATTGTTAGCAATTTTTACTGTTCTTTCTTTCTCTTTCATTGTTACTGTCTATCGTGGCTTTTGTATGGGAGATGCATGGCTTCAGCATAGCTATCATCATCATCATCATCATCATCGTCATCATGGCATTGGTGTTGCTTTGTCTTGCTCAATACAGTTAAAATGTTAACTGACGATATAAAAAAAAAAACAAAAACAAATACAAGTTAATATCAAACGTTTATTTCTACATGTTGCAGTCAACTTTCCTCTCTCTCTCTCCTCTCCTCTCTCTGTCAGTTAGTTATTTTTTTTAATGTTTTCTGTTTGGTTTTTTCATTACTCCCGGAATTGTGCAACTGAATTCTGTGTGTTGTTTTTATTTTTATTTTTTTCCTTTTTCCTTTGATTTTTTATTAATAGCAAGAAACAATATTTAGAAGAAGAAGAAGAAGAATAGAAGCAATTGTATGAATCTCTTTAAATAGAAAGTTAATCACATCATTACCTCAGAAAAAGAATTCAATTTGAGTTGAGATGTGCCACTTAGGCTGAGACAACCTGCAAACTAGTGTTGAACCGAATGAATGACAATATATTGCGTATTATATTGAAGACATATCTACAGTGGCTGAGATATGTATGTAGCGGTGCTTGTACTTTATAGAAAGCCTTTAAGTATTTCAGAAAATATTCGTCACTATAAAGCATACTTTCTGTCTGAAATCTTATACGACATCGTCTCATAATGAACACACTCAGTACTCAGTATTAAATTGTAATGAAAATGTGCATCAAGGTGGTATCTTATCTTCATCGAATGTCAATAACATGCGTGATGCTGTACAGCTTTTTGTATTCACAATAATAGTGGAGTTACGTGGGAATGCAGGAAAATCTTGGATCGCACAATTTCTGTGGCCAGTTCAGTTAACAATTCCCATCTAATCGTTCAAGCAAATAAAGCCTCCTCCTCACCGGGAAAGTTATTGAAGACTCCTGTATCACCATATGTGGATTGGTAATGTTCCAAATTCGACAATTTAGTTTGTTTACGTTCTTATTGATCTGGAAATGGGTCTCATTACTCAAGATTATTTTTCCAATTCTTAATTATTTTTTTCAATTCAACTTCTTTGAATTGAATTTCGTAATATAACTATGGACAACAATAAAATTACCAACATATACGCATGTAAGCGATACAACAAATTACGAAAATGAATTCATTTGGTTAAGGGAATAGGAATGCAAATGATTATTGTGCGGTTGTAAGATAAATTAAGAAGAGAATTTTAAATGAAATTATTTCCTATACAGAGAAAACAGTATTAACTTCCTATCCATACATACATACAAAATGTAAGATCAGTGATGGCCTTCAATGATGATTCGTACGTGTACAAGTAGTATGTGTTATGCGCTTTAAGAGTTACACAATGCCACTTGTAGTATGTATTATCATTCCGTAGACGTAAGCATATGTATGTATAGGCCCTGTAATGCTATGTCTGTACATATATTAGTAATTTGTTCATTTACATTTTTCATTTGTTACAGCAAATAGCCAAGCAAGGATAGATTAACTCTTCCCTTCAATTGCTACCACCATTACATACATAGTTGCTCATTATATCCTGAAATTTCTTTTCATAAGACATTCTACTATTCACTGTGGTCAAGAGTAATCAATTCAAAGATAGAATGTTGCATAGGAATTCCATGCAGATTTAATGGTTCGCGATTGCAGAGCTATTTAACAAGTTTTAAGAATATTTGGTAGGGTTTTATAGATAATTTTAAATAAAACTAGCAACCTTACAAAGAACCATCATTAGGAATATAGAAAGCATGCATTGAGAAGTAAGCCATCGTGTTTCTTTTTTTTATAAAAAACATAACTTCTATGTGCATGACAACGTTGACAATGAAATGTTCAAGTATGAGGAATATAATTTCGAAATTGAAAAAATATACGCCAGAGTGCTTCCAACTACTTAGATATTAAAGGGATCGTTGCATTTTATTCATTAAATTGAAATACAGAAACAATTCGAAGATATTGGAATTCTATTTTAACAATATTTCCATTGACGGTAACGGTAAGTCTTTAATGAAAAGAGTTTTACAAAAAAAAAATTGTTAATTCACTTCATCCATTTACTTTGTATCTTGAAATATTTCATCATTGGTTAAGCTTTCATATACGAATACACACACAAGGGTTCACGCAATTCAAAAAAAAAGAAGTCGCACATCACACACTCACCACCACCACCACCACACAAGCATGCAGGTCGAAGCACAGCTCATTCCAATGCAATTAAAGTAGTTTACTGTTACTGCACAAATTGATATTGCCTGCTATGAATAGCACAGTTGTTGTTACTAACCAAGCCAAACACCATCATCACTATCCCATACTAGCACATAACGCAGATAAGTGTACCTTTCAATACAAACACCCAAACAACTTTGAAATCATAATTACCAGAGTCATGCCAAATTCAGTTTGACATATGATAAAATGACATATTGACATGTGATAAAATGGAGTTATTGTTGATGTATGTTTGTTTATTTCTTAAGGCGGAAACGGAAATACTTTGCATATGTTAGGTGTAAAAAAAATTTCTTTTTACATACACAGAAAATAAACCAACGCTGCCAAATCACAGCTTATTGGATGCCAATTGACATCACCATTGCGGCTAATTAAACGGCTATAAACGTTGACGCAATTAATCGATTGTGACATGAGATATGTGGCAAGTTGCATAATTCTATACAATAAAATCGGTTATCATGGGCAATAGGTGTTTCCATTAACCGTAATTGTTGCGCTGGCGTCATTTTTAAAGAAATATTGGCCAATGATGCTTCCGCTTCACAATCCGTACCAAATAGTTACTTATAATGGCTTTTGTAAGACCACGTCTGGGGTTTTTTGAGTCCAATATGCGGGTTTTTTTTTTTTTTTTGATGTATTAAAAATATTTTATAGAACGGATGGAAGCATAGAATATTTCCTAAACACCTAATTAACTATGAGTCTGGAAATATTGTTACGTTTTTACCTTTTATTAACGTTTGAAATATGAGCTCGTAGATTGCAAATAAAAATAAAAATAAATTTGTGTTCAGTTTGAAATGAAATCCTTTATTATTCACACAACTTTTGTGTGCCACTGTTCACAACTGATTCTAAAAACAACAATTGCTTTATTTGCTATTCCTTTTGTTTCTGCCATTTGCGATAAACAATAACAATTACAACACAATTGTTCTGTAGATCTTTGTAACGAAGATCTTCAAACCACGATTGGTTTACTTCACACGCAACGCGTCTTCATACAAGACTGACTGAACAGTCTGATGAATGTTCTTGTAGGCGAAGGTTCTGGTCTTCGCCTTCACGAGATTTCTATGAATGTAAACATGTTGTTTACATGTTGTTTACATTCGTACATGTTTTCTTCTTTGTTGTTTTTGTATCTTGTTACGTTCGTCCATTCAGAGTTGTTGTTGGTTGTTGTTTACTTCTTTATTCCTTTTTCTTGTTATACTGATGTTGTTGTTTATTTGTTAATGAAGTAAACAAGTCCGTTGTTTGTTTTTGTAGCCTTTGTTTACATTTTAATGTTAAACGATGTTACACCATTTCCATTTTCGTAACAATATTATTAAATGTCAGCATCGGTGTGGACTATTTCATTGGCTACAAATAATATCCTTGAATATTATTTAAGGTTTCCACTTCTAATTGTTTTTTTTTTCTCTTTTATATCAAACTGATGCAGTGATAATTAATGTCACATGTTCATTTTTAATACAAAAACTTATTTCAGATTACATTGTACATTCCAGTGTGTATAAAAATATAACTGCCTGTGTGTATAGAAGTTGTGTCTTCTAAGCTTTTGAAAGCGAACTTTTGAAAGCGAACTTTGCTGCTCTGTACACACAAATATCAACACTTTGAGTGGTAATTAGTGACATAAACTTTCATCATCGTTTGACGCACAATAACTCATGGTAAAGGTTATAATTTCTATTGTCTTTCTAATCCTTTTCTTCGTTCCTTTCATCATTTGTATTGTCTTGATGTTGTTTTAAGTCTCTCGCTATCATTATCCTGTTGATTGTAATTATCATTAACGTTACAATTATCACAACATGTGATGGTGATGTTCGCAGTGGTGCTACTTGCATACACACTAGACCACTAGCTTCAGGGTAAATGTTACATCTTTGACAGCAGCTGAGACTTTGTGCTTTGTCTTGAACGAACGCTAGTGGGTGAATGCGGTGATGCGATTCAGTAAGCATTGACAAGTTATATACTGTGATGGATGAGTGTTGAATGTCATCATTATTTGTTGTTGAGTTTAATTGTTGCATTTATTATGGTTTAACATTTGGTTTGTATTTTCTGAATTTGTTGCAGCATTTTGAGAAGCAAATAGACAAAGAGATGCAGACAAAGAGAAAAAATTTAATTAGTCACTAAGTAAGGTCGTCTTTTCTTTCATTTCTTTTTCTTCTTTTCACTTTAACTTTATCTTTTATTTTATTTTTGATGCATTTTTGCCGCACATTTGAAAATGAGAGTTAAAGCATACGAAATTATTCGCGAGTGAACAGATAGTATGAGTCGACCATAGTATTTATCGGTTATAGTGCACATATGCATAAGAAATTTTAATTTATAATATGAATGGCTGCAACAGATAGTGGACTTCGTAAATAGACTTACAAATAAAAAAAAGTATTATCTCCCAATGTAATTAAAATTTCTCCATTGGGTCCCTTCTTTGCAACACATGCAGGGTTTTCGGAACACTTTGATAACCTTTTAAACACAATTAGTCACAAGCTACTGCCGCCAATGAATGAATAAGGGCGTTCTAATATTCAAAAGATTTCTGACATCACTGGCCGCTAAAACTGCCGCTCAGTGAAAATTTTCTAAAGGTCGGGAACTTCTTCTCACACTGTAAGAATACCCGAACATTTCTTTTCCTTATCACTGAAGGTTTTACAAATTTTATCGTGCCTTTTCGCATACTAGTGAATGTATATGAAATTAGTACGATTAAATGACTTTTATTACCCACTGTATATGGAAATTCTTACTGGCACAAATTCACTATTTAATGCTCTGTGCATGCTTGTCTGTCTGTCATTTTTTATACGGGAAACGAATATTTTTTAATAATTCATATGTCATGGTGGAAATAATTACAAATTTTCACAATTTTGTTGTTGTTGTTGTTTTTTGCATTTGTGTCTCTACATTGAAAATAAATTTCAAGGTTGTGAAAAAAAAAGAAAAATTACTGTGCACTACAAGCAGCAGCAGCATTTCCGATGCACTGCTATGGATGGTAAATCATTGTCACTTGGATTAAAGCCATCCATGGATTAATTTAATGAATCTCGTGGGATTAGCTGTTGGAAATTTTATTACCTTGATTGAGCCAAGGAGATATGCAAATGCGGCAAAGAGAAAGGCTGTGTTTTAAATTAAAATTTAAGCAGATATTTGATTGCTGCTAGATTGTTAAATGGAAAATTAAAAAAAAAATTGTGTTCTTTAAAGATTTTATTTTTTTACTTCAAAATCTCTTCAAATAAACCATATGCAGTGCATCCATTAGTCTGTTTAGATTCTAATGCGAACATTCAATACACATGTCTGGCTGCAGTTTCTTAAGAGAGAAAGTTTGTATTGTTAACAGGAAAGTCAATTAAAACAAAACACACTCACACACAAACACAACATTTTCAAAGGAAATGTAATGCCAAGAACTCTCATTGCAAGGATGAATCAATAGAAAGTAGCTGACATGGCTTTGTGTCTTACATCAACCATACATGGCTCTTAACACGAAACGGAACATTTGCTCAAATGCTTCACCGGCACGGACAGATTTTCAAAGGGCAATGCAATAGATAGCGATAAACAGGTTCAAATACGGGAAGATCTTTGATTTAAAGACCTTGAAATAACCATTTAACATACATACTTTACATATAATATTTACTTTATCACACAACCCTCCTTCATAAGCAATTTTGCTTTGCCTTTCCTACTTACAATGCCAGTGTAAAGCACTCCAGAAATTAGTTTCCCTTTCAATTACATGTGAGTAGCGTTAAATAAACTGCTAATACTGTAATGCCAGTCTAATCTACTGCATTCATTGAAATTGTTAATGGCTTCGCCTCGCTCTCATTATTCCTCACCAAAATATACACACAAATACACATACAAAGTTTAATAATACCACAGGCAATGTATAGCAGAATACTTAGAGGAAAATTGTAATTTTGTGAACACATTAAAGGCAGGCATTTGCGCTTAGAAGATCCATCATTATTTTCGATTTCATTCAGCTTATAGGGAGTAAAGTATTTTCATAGGAATTTAATACGTTTGCATTGCTATGTATGTGAGATTATAAGAGAAGTTTCCCTTTAATCGTATGCTTGATTTCATCTCGATGTATGGTTTTCTAATGAATTTTTGCAAATTCGTAGTTAAACGTTAAGCTACAAATTTATTTATTCCGGTCCGGTGTGTGTATCATTATTATTATCATTTTTTTTATTTATTAGAAAATGCATTTAATCTCTCTCCTTGGCTCTCCTCTATCTATCTACTACCTTTTCTTCGCTACATACTTATGAACCATGTGCACAGGGAGTAAAGACCATTGAGAGAAAGTCTATGTGACTATGATACGATACATCGCATATCATATTTGATGATGATCATAATCATAAAAGAAATACGATTTTGGAATTTATTATTAATCACAACGATAATCATTAAAATAATGATGTTTGCATAGGAGAATGATGTTATTAATAACGATATGGTAATAATAAGTAAAATGAAACAGAATTTTTTTGACTGCCATATAAAATGAACAAATTGTTACACCAGTTCATAACATAGGTGGTGTCAGAAGCTAGATTGTAAGTTAGTAAGTGTCAATGACAACCATATTGTTACGTTTTTACCTTTTAAAAACGTTTGAAATATGAGCTCGTAGAATGCAACAAAAAATTAAAAATAAATTTGTGTTCAGTTTTAAATGAAATCCTTTATTAATCACACAACTTTTGTGTGCCACTGTTCACAACTGATTCTAACAACAACAATTGCTTTATTTGTTATTCCTTTGTTTATGCCCTTTGCGATAAATAATAACAATTACAACACAATTGTTCTGTAGATCTTTGTAAGGGAGATCTTCAAACCAGGATTGGTTCACACTCAGCGCGTCTTCACACAAGACTGACTGAACTTCTACTCCGATCCTTAATGCTTTGCTTTGCCTTTTATATAGCGACGTAAACAGTCTGATGAATGTTCTCGTAGGCGAAGATTCTAGTCTTCGCCTTCAAGAGAATTCTAAGAATGTAAACAACATGTTTACATTCATGAGGCCATGTTTCCATGCTTGTTGTTAGTGTAGGTTGTTTACGCTTGTCCCTGCTGTTGTTGCTGTTTGTTTGTTTACTTGCTTAGCCCTTTTTCGTTGTACTGATATTGCTGTTTTATTCTCCTTTACTTGTCAATCAGGCAAACAAGTCCGTTGTTTTTGTTTTTGTAGCTTTTGTTTAAGATTTTAATGTTAAACGAAGTTACACCATTTCCATTTTCGTAACAATATTGAACAGTTTTTGGAGAGATATATTGTCGGTCAAAAATTTGTAATTATGAAGATGACTATGTCAGTGATTCCTAACCTAAAGCAACCTGAGTCAAAAAGAGTAGTATACTGATGGTTTTTTATTTAATATACATATACGAGTGCTTCGAATATTCACGATTCTACATTTGCTAACGACATTGCTTTTCTTAGCAGGAACACTTTTTCAGATGATAAATGTGGTCACCCGTAAAAATAAATAACCAAATAGTGTCTCAACCATTGCCGACTAAGTATCCTTGTATTTATTTTGGAAATTTCACAATGCAGTAAAATTTGCAAAGATTAATGATCAACATGATGATATTCTTTGATCCAATCTTAGTCTTAATTTATGACATAATTTTTCAACTTTAAAATTTACATAATCAGACATAGCCATCATAGACATAGTGGGAACTGCGAAGGCAATTCCCATAAATGTATAGTGCACCTTACATAAACATAACAACATATGCTACACCGATCATAATAATAATTGCATGATGCATACAATATTTGAATATCTATTAAATTGAGCGCATTTAAATGCAATCCATTTTGATTGGTAGAGTGAGTAATATTATCTTTTACTATTTTCATAGCCACATAGCGTTTTAGCATAAAATAGAATGAATATAAAGCTAAGTTTATTTTTAAACGTAGTCTATTAGAAGATCAAATTTAATAATAAAATAGACCTTGATTTTGCAAACATAAATCGGCAATATCTCTGCCTTGTTTTGATTATTGAGCAACAAAGATTTTTGGCAGTTTCTCTGAACGCCTCAGTTTAAGCTGAGATCCTTCAGCTGTATAAAAAAACAAATGACAAAGGGAATAGAAATAAAACATAACTACTGTATACAATAATACCATTTCAGTTTAAAGACTGAATTATACGATAAGACTTAACCGTACCGTCAGAAAAATAAGCATCATATTGGAAGGCCATCGTCCAACTCAGTTTAGCTACCAGATCACATAAAGTTATGTTTGGTGTTGCAGTCACCAGTAGGAAGAAAGCGTATTCCTTAATATTTTTCAAGACTTCTGCACTGATCTTCTGTTATTGAAAATCTAGGAATCAAGCTTTGGGTTAACAATCTTTATACCCGTTGAAGTTGAGGAATATGGTTCGGAGATTTTGGAATCTTTCTTCGACTGCATGAAAGTTAGCACCTGGAAAACTGCTTTGTTGGTAGGCCTAGTCACTGCGAACTACCCAGCACCCGAGCCTTGGATACCGTCTGGGTCTTATTAGAATTTGAGGAAGAATGCCATTCTGGTAACTGGTCACATGTAACTGATTACAACCTGATTTTTAGTAGTCACTTATTACGACAAAATGGATTTTCATTATGACAAAATGCGTATTATGCATGCGGCCAGATTTTTAAGAATTCTCATTTCTCAAAGATGGACACAGACAGTCAGTGGCATATATGCGTTTGCGGATACGCTAGCTCAAAGGGTCAACCAATTAGTTGATATCTGTTAGCAGCCCAACTAGGGAAACAGACGTCAGTAGACTGATTGGGGAGTTATTAGATTTGTTCTCGGCATATATAGAAAACGAATTTCTTTTATTCTAAAACTATATTTACTACCTCCCATCTGCAAGAAAACTTTAACAAAAAGACGCTTAACCTCTCCGTGCTTCTTTATGGCATGGGCACTATTAAGCACTGATGCATCAGATTTGAGAGTATTCTAGAGAAAAGTACTATGTAAGATCTTCGGTCCAGTACGAGCTAGTGATGATTTCCGCATCCGATCTGTATGAGATGCTCTCTTTAACAATATTGACGTAGTGTAACGTATTAACATTCATCGACATGTCGTTTGAATAGAGGAGTATGCTCCGAAAAGATGGGTATTTGATGCGGAGGTTTGCGGAATTCGGCGAAGAAAACGCCCTGTTCGCGTTGCAAGGACTAAATCGAGTAAGCTCTGTCTTCGATTGGTGTGATTAACTAGCGTAGGTGCTCAAGGAGCAGAGGCGCCCGGATGTGTTAAGGCAAGCCGAAATCCGTTAATCGGATTGTTAATGGCCAGTTAAATAAGTAATTAACATCGCTTAAATGTTAATATTGCTTTGCCTAATTAAAAAGCCAAATTAAAGTGCTCAACTGCATGGGTTACATTGAATTTGACGACGGCTTAGTTTGTGACTTATTCGCATACACTTTATATCATCGTACATCGTCGGCCTATAGTGCCCGTTGTTGACAGCTATGGCCGTCGTCCTCAACGAAATATGGACCGACACCGCCAGCTCAAAATGACACCAACCAGTAATGTTTTTGAGAGGCATTGGACGTTGGACTCTCTGGGATCTTATGGGCACTGGCACGGTCCCAAATTAGGACAGTTTTATTTGCTCACGTACTTATTCATCCAGATATGGACCTCATTACTAGGGATGGTTTTTTGATGAAAATTAAAGTAAATTGAAAATTGCTCTGGAGCCTATACAGTGTCACGTGTCTATCATCGTTTATCATCAGTTCCTGTCTCAGTTGAATTTCGTACGGAAACAGACCCAAGTTACTATGCAAAATTCGCTAAAAAAAAGGCTGGATAAGCGACAACTAATTTGACAAATGTTGTTGCAACAGTATGACCAGTATCAACTGTCAGGTCTGGAACGCGGAATAAACTACTTGTAGCAGCAACTGAAGCTGACAACATAGCCTAGCTAGAAAAATAGCTGAAAAAACAAAATAGGTTAACTTTCTTAC
>QOCX01002367.1:1948-22838 GCA_005959815.1 Sarcophaga bullata | reverse complement strand
GGGAGAATAAAATTTGACTTAGCAATAAACAAGCAGACTGGGTTGCGAGGTAGTATGGTAGGTATGATCAACAAAAGAAAAAGCAAAGTAGGGCAAAGGCTCTTCCCAAAGCAAATGGATTTTGAGCAAGAATGAAAACTTGTTCAGATTGAGGATGATGTCGAACACAATACGTAGACTTGTGAGAATGAGGAACAAGCAAGGAACACATTCTTGGGAGCGTGTAAAGTATTAATGCTTTCAGGACGGAACACCTAGGTGTATAACAGATTCTAGGCAAGGAAATGTCCATTGATGACACCTAGCAGCATCAATAAATTAATTAGAGAAATAGTTTGGGAGGACGCATAATAGGATGATTGCTATAAATTTTAAGCTGAGTAAAAAAGGATTCTACCAAGACACGTGTGAACGCCCTGACTAGTATTAAAACGGAATAAGGTGCAGGGAATTTTAATATCAGCCGCCTTTAACAAGTTGGAGGACACCATTATAGGATATGCTATAACCACCAACATTTCTGACAAAAATTCTGAGTGCAATTAAAATTGCCATGATAAACTTCTTAACTTTCTAGTGTTCAGAGTCGCCATTAAGTTTTAGGTTCCTGCACTCATGGCAGAAATTACCATACACAACATGGATCGTGGTGTTGTAGCTCGAACTGGTTTGAAAATATTTCAAAGGTCTTGCCAAACTCAAAATTTTCTTAAATTTCTTAAAATGTAAATCCGAAAAATAAAAAAAAAAAAATAAACCAAAACTCCTTTCAATTTAATGTCACTGCAACTGATGGCATGAACGCGCAGCATCTTTCAGTTGCTTTTCTATTTTGGGAACAAAACAACAAAAAAAAACCTCAATAAGTAAATTGATTATAAAGAACCTTTAATTTCAACGATCAACTAAAAAATTCATTAACTAAACTATCAAGTCAATGAACAAAAATGACAAAAACATTTATAATCCACACGGCAAAAGATGATACCCAGAGAGACTAAAGCGAAAACTCAAGCTGAATTCATTTCTTAGGAAACGTACGTACGACAGGGCGATTCGGCGTAGATGAGGCAATGTGCTTGTTCAAGTAAGCGCAATAAAGGGCAGCAAGCCCGGAACAGTTAGATGGGGAATAGTTGGAATTCCGAGTAATAGGTTGCTGTTGCTGTTGCTGCTGGCTATAGACTGGCCAGGCGGTAGGTAAAAATCTTTATGTGAAGAAAGCAAGGAAACCAAGAGACAAGAAACGGAAAAAATAGAACGAAAAAAATAAAGAAAGAAAGACTGTCAATCTAATTGAAATTCTAGACAAAATCTTCCGCAAATTACCTTCATTGACAAAAATCTCTAAAAACCCAAACCAAACTTAGACAGCCAAGCCAGTCAAACAAAGCCAAATACACAGCAACAGCAACAGCAACAGCAGCATTATAAAATCGACAATCGGCAATCGGCAAGGAAAACGTGGGTGCGCTTAGGGAGAGAGTAAATATATAGTGGCAAACAACATACAGCAGACACTAACAGAATGCGGTAAAAGTAAACACACACCTACATACATCCTTACAAAATAATGCTAAAACACTACCGCATTTCTTAAAAAATATTTTTTTTCTCGAAAAATAAAACTTTAAACTGATTGCTGCAAAACAGTGGAGCGCAAAAAAGGGGCGGGGAGGAGGGCGCGTAACAAGAAAACACACAAAAAAGAAAAACAGAAAAAACAAAAGCAAGAACAAACAGAAAGAAAACGTTTGAAATTACACGATACTAAAACGCGTTTGTTAAGGTTCCGGTTTGAAACCGGATACGGAATGTGTTGCATAATAGGTCGTTTGTTGTGTAAAAAGAATTCAACGCATTTATTTTAACCCCCATCATTTTCATTTAGTTGCTGTTGTTCTAGTTGTTGTTGTTCTTGTTGAATTTCACATTTATTTTTCAATTTTTTGTTTTCACCTCCATCATCCGCCTCTCATCTTTTTACCATCCATCCCCATGCATTGAAGATAATAGAAATTCGTTTTCCTTTTTCGTTTCTTTCATTTTTTCTCTTCTAATTTTCTTCCTTCACTTACAGTTGGTTGCAGTTTTTCAATCGCTGCCAGCATTTTTTGTTTGTATGGCATTCAACATGCATATACACAGTCCCACAAACACATACACATACACAACTGAATTTGATGCTACAAAAGTGCTTATTTTTAAGCAGCACCGTTGCCAGCATGGGAAAAGGTAGTAGAGTTGGTTACAAAATTCACAAGCTGGTTACGCAAAAGATCTTCCTTTTTTTCATTTTTTTTTCATTTTGTTTTATTTCTGCGTCAGCTTTTGCTTTTCTTTTAAAATGTTTATTTTATTTAACGAAAATGATGTCTTTATTCTTGGAAAGCTTATTTAAAGGATCATTTTTGTCTTATTATTGGTAACCTTAAAGGAAAAAGTAAATTTACCCACAGAATAAGCAAAACTGTGTAGCAGACCTTTTGAACATGCCTTGTGTTACTTCCTGAAGTGCATTAATAGCCTACAGATTCCAAAAATGTGTCCCAACGATTCATTCTCACTCTCAAGTTCGAGGATCATCTCCCATCTGAACAGTTTTCTGAGTCATCAACGCACTTGAATTTGGAGTAACTTTTGCTTCTTCTGTCTTCATTTCGTTGAACATACTTTCCAAACATCATGATTCATCCCACCAACAGCATGGTAACGCTTTTTATCGCCACCTCGTCTGTTTATTCATTGCAAAAGAATTCCCTATATGACAACCCAACAGAGGGTAAATTTATTCTTCCCTACTTCCTAAGACATTTCCTTACACCATCTTCAATTCAATCTAATAAAATTCTCAGGCTTGAATGGCGGCCTGACTGCATGATAGTAATCTTTCCATGTCCTGTCTTTCCTACCTCATATCGTTGTTGAATTGAGAACAAATTTCAATGGCTTCCATTTTAGAGGCTTCCATTTTAGAGAAACCCGCGAGTTTCCTAATGTAAATTCTGGTACCAAAAAGGTCCTGCTGTGTTCTAAAAATTTGTGCTCGCCCCGATCGTATAAAACAGGAGAGCAAATTAGAATGGTTTTAGGCCCTGTTGGGAAAGCGTATGTGTAACCTCCAGGTTACTCGATTTAATTTTCAACAATCGCAGAATCTAGGGTGATTCTGAGTAAGCGACCGATAAGAAAGAAGCTGCCAGTCACTAGATTTATTTGGTCACGAAGATATTAGCCTAAGCGATGCCTCCAAAACTCTATATTGTGCATTGAATTCATAGCCTACTAGGTATTGTGTTGGCTTATTACACGAGCTCCCATGGTTTCAACCCTTTGCTCAGACAACAAAGCTCAGACAACTGAAATAGGAAAAGAAATATTTCCTTTGGCATCTTCCTCTCTGCAATCTGCTGGCAAAAACTATGAAAATGAATCAAATTGCCTTCAAAAGTTTCTCAAAAGTGTCGTTCGAGATCAACATTACACTGCAGCTACTGTCACTAAAGGAGATAATGAATGCATACTATATGGATGGTTAGGGAAGCTAGGTTGTAATCCTGACTAAAGGATTGTAATGATCAATTAAGTAAGAACGTATCCACAACAAAAATCTTTCTGGTAATTAAAGCATACATACATAATTGGCTATTACAAGCCTTCATTCAGGATTACGACCTAGTTCTCTCCACACCACTTATGTTGTGTGTGTGTTAGTTTTATAGATGAGTCGGGACCTACAGTTTAAAGTCGACCTCAAACGATAGTATTTTGATCAAATTAAGGTTTTTGCCAGAAAAACTGCTGAGAGAAAGTCGCTCGCCGAAGAGCTATTTGCTCCTATTTCGTTTTGTTGGAGATGTTTGAACTGTGTTTTGAGCCATAGCCTTTCGTCTAATAAGCCAACACACTACCTACTAGACTATGGCGACTTCAATTAAAGCCTTGTGGTCTTTTATTCTCGGAGATTGAAAAATTGGATTTCAAAAGTGAGCAGAAAGTGAATGCATTTGAGTGTGATTGAAACACTAAAAGCCACGTGTGTTTTTGATTTTTGCTTGACGGCATGATTGATACGTATTCCTTTGAGAATGTCGTGTGCCTGACCATCAATATGAATGGGGACTGCTATGTAGTTATGATTAGCAACTATTTCGCATTGAATTGGATAATATGAACACCAATCACATGGGTTTTCATTAGCTTATGCCTCAGTAAATATTCAGCACAAGCAGTTCGAGAGGCCTACTCATCTCATGTGGAGGTGAGGTGAACTGCCAAGAGAGGTTATGTGATGTGATCTAGTTAAACTGTTTCTAATGGAGGATTCCTAAAGTCGTAGGAGAATGCAACTAAATCACGAGATACACCATTTTTCAAAAGCAATATAACTCATGCCATCCGTCATCCAGCCTGATTTGTGTGCCAGAGTCATGGAATGAGAGCTTTTTAATGTTTTCCACTCAAAGAAGTAAGACGCGCATTTGAAAGATGCTATGTCTGAGAAATAACGGCATCAAATGAATAAAAAATGTCGAGGATATCCTACACACACTTCTTCTCATTTAAATTGTTAGGAAGTGCCTCCTAAAAGTCTCCATACCCACGTTACATATTAAAATCATGATGATCAATGATAAAGAGAATCAATTTAATTTTATTCATTCTTTGCATATACAATAGAAAAATAGGAAATCTAATAAAATTATAATAATTTCATTATTTCCTATCGATTTTCATACTTCTTTTCTCCCTTCCCCTAGAAAACACAAAAAAAAAAAAAGAAAAAAAATTCCTTAATGCCTCTGGAGAAATAATGAAGTCATTGACGCATTAATAAAAAAAAAAAAAAAAATTGAAAGAAAAGAGAGAAAACAAGTTAAAATAAATAAAAAAATGGAGTTTAAGAATAAAACAAAAAAGAAAAAAAACAACCTTGCTTAGTTGATTGAAAAAGTCTGATACAGAAGTAAGAGCATTAACACTCCGTAAACATGTTCTCTCAAACATTGCTTTGCTTCCATTGTTGGTGCCACAGAATATATGTATGTGGAGTATGAAAACTGCCAGTATTTAGAATGATTAAAATGCTGCATATGTAGGTAGGTATACAACAGCAGCATATTACAGCAGTGATGAGGTACTGAGATAAAAGTTTTGTTAAGAAGAGTGATATTAAAAACACTTCCTAACCTTGCAGTGATAAAATATACTCTCTTCTATAGATATCATAGACATCAGCATAAACAGGATTGGACTTGTTGTTGTGTTGTATTATCATTATTACACTGGTTATTAAAATTGTTATGACTAAGAGCGTACGGCCGTTGGAGTTTTTTGTTTTGTTTTTCTGTTGTTTCTCTTCAAACACGAATAATATATTGTTTTTGTACCACCTCTAAATTAAAACATTATAAATGATGATGTTGCAGTAACACACACACAACAACACACACCCACACACACTCATATCCATAAGACATGACAGCCACTACAATATGTTACAATTTAGAACCCCATCAAACAGCAGCTTCAGCTTAAAAACTGTTCTAACTAACTGGCTGCTGCGGTTGGCTGGTGGCTGAGGTGACTGTGACTGAGTCGCTTAGCTAGTTGATGATAATGTTACCATAATCAAAATGTTTGTAAAGACATTTACTTTTGCCTCATACTGTGCGTTAAGGATAAATTATCATGTTTATCTACTATATGATGATGGGCCTCTGCTTTTTTCAAACTGTATGGGAGAGTCGAGTCTCTATTTACTCTACTGTGATGTTGTTGGCAATGGAATGAATTTTATTACAACACATCCCTGAAGATTTCAAAAGTGTTTTGACTTAGCATCACCATCATCATCATACTCACTTACAAACTTTCATTGTGCATACTACAAATGCGTTACTTTTCTTCTTCTCTACTTTTCTCTCTTTTTGCTATTTTACGCGTGAAATTATACACGCGTATAGCATAATTTGACATAAATTCATCTCGAGGGCATACCATACATTTATTTCCACCTCCCCCAGCTCAATCAAACATTCTGTGCTCTTTCTTTTTTATTCACAATTTTTTTTTGTAACAGCAAGCAATCAACGTCTTGATTACCATTAGCCGTCAAGTGTAAGCAGAATTATTGTTGTTGTTGCAGCGTTGAACATTTAAAAAGCCGTAAAACAACAGTTTTTTATAGCTTCGCTAAAACAGAATTTAATTGAATTGAAAGTGGTTTCTTAACGCACTTTTATATGCCATATGTTTGGGTGAAGAAGCCACATATGGAGGGCTTTGGAAAACCAATTAATGTTGACAACATTTTGGATTTCCTTAAAAGTGATTTCACAATCTTTTTTAAGCATTAAAAACATGGTAGACTTAGGCATGGTGCGGCAGCAGAAACCCAGAGAGAAACAACAAATTTCAAACAGCTTCTGTTAACCAATTTTGAAACTAAATTTCCAACAAAAAAAACCTTACTGGCAGAAGCCTCACTCTTCACAGCTTACTGGATCCCCACAAGATCCCGTTATAACACCTATACTACTTACTCCACCATATAATGAAGTTACTGGTTTTTATCTCCAAGTACCTTGAGTCTAGGTAGGTAGGCAAGTGGAAGTGCCGTCCTCCCAGGAATTAAAATGCAAGCACTTAGCACACTGGGGCCCTTTGTAAGACCACAGTTCCTTCAATTACTGCGTGTATGGAAGTATGGATTTTTCTCAAATCACATGGGCAGACATGTTTTGTCATTAAATTGCGGGGTCCCAAAAGTATAATTCTCAGTTCCCTAGCTCCAGACAGTGACAGACAAAAGAGGTTCCGGAACTCGTCTCTCTTCCTTGTCGCTGCAACCTTTTGCAGCAGTCCTAATAAGGTATCTCAGCCTACTGGCCTAAACTCCCTAGAGCCAGCATCCTGTTGTCATTCATTTGAATTTCCTGAGAAATCTTCATAGTTGCAATGCAAATTCTGTTCTGCGTATATCCATATCTGTTCAGATCTATCTGGTGTTCTACAAATCGGTTCATTGTCAACATCTTTCTTTGCAATAAAAAAAACTTTTTTACCTCTCTATAGATGAACGCCTATCCCATGTAGTAATTATATTTCCATGTACCAACTTTAGCAAATCCATCGACCATGTTCTAAGACGATCCTCGACCAGGAATGCAAGTGAGAGTAATCCCACTCGAAAGTCTTGCTATCTCATCCTAGAGATACCCGGATCTCTCTGGACATCTTAGTTTTGGTTACATACTCCCTAAGCAATCACTGGTAACTTACTGTGGTAAAAATACGTCCACTTCCGTCGAGTCCCGTATCTCCCTCCCAGAAGCCAACCGGCATTCTTGGACAATCTCCCAGATAGTGTGTGCACACCAGCCTTTAGGGTTCTAATGGTCTTTACGTTGGTAAATCATGCTCTCTATCACACATACGATATACTCTGGTCGCTAATCTCGAAGGCCGGCGAATAGCCCGATTATTACCGCCAACTGTATGACCTACAAAGTTATGCAAGGATATGAACTATATGCTCAGTTGTTGAAAAGATGTCACTTAGAGTTTCGTTAACAAGGATGCCTGAATGTCGTTTCCGGGGAGGAAGGTAATAAACCATTATCGCAAAAAGTACTAATGGGTATCAGTGGCTCCAAAATCAGGGCTAAAAGCAGATTCGGGTTAGACCAACCATACCACCAAGATTTTATCATACTATAGCTTTCTGTACTTCATGCTCTAAAGCGCCAGTCTCAAGTGCCGCATGCACGCAACTGATTTCATCCAACAATGCCTTGGTGATAAACCAGTTAGGATGGTAAATCATAATGTCCCTGGAGATATCATGCAACGGTACATGTTGTATATAATCACCATGGTTTCTAATCCACTCCCAAGTGAGCATTATGTGAACTGGCTTTCCTAATATGTGATTTGACCGCCGGTAGACTAATCTCTTAGTGATCCTCAAAGCCACCATCAGGCCCGATGCTCCAAGATTTGATCTCAATGAATTATTAAATCTGTTGCTCCAAGAGCTATTTAACGAACACAAGCGTTCTCGCCTTGGGTTGTTTTACTTCAAGATCCCGGGGACAGTTAACTACTGTAACATTTCCAGGTCAAGTCTTGTGAACAAATGTGAAGCCTACTGGCCTCGAATCTTTTGCTTAAGGCCACGCAATTTTTTTCTTTTTTTTCAATTAAGAATTTTTAAATTCACAGATTTAATATTCTAAGATATTTTCGTTGATATCTCTTGCATTTTTGTGTATATTTTCGTTTTGCAACAATATTTAACATAATTCGTTTGGTTTCTGCGTGTGTGCGTGTGTGATAAGAAACTCAATGGAAAGTAATTTTTTTCAAGGGCTGCTGCGAAAAAAACATTTCATTTGAAAAATGCAATTCTTGCCATTTATTCCATCAAATATATAAAAAAAACCCCTTTTGTTTGTGTTTTCCTTCTTCTCATTTTAATTGTTGTGTAGTTTCTTCCTTATCAATTGTATTATTTGACTGTTGTGGTGCATGCCAGGCATGCTGTGTTGTATTTTAAATCCTATTGTGCGTTCGTTTTCTGTTTTTTTTTTCTTCTAGTTCTTTAATCTAAAAGCCATGCAAAATACAAGCAATTCCAATATATGCAACTATGTGTGTGGTGTGTTATGGGTTGTTTAGTAAGTAGAAGGATATGTATTGAAAACAACATTTGTTGAGATCTTTCGGTTGCGTTTTTCGTCCGTGTAACATATAAAACAGGAGACACATTTTTCTTGTAAATTAAACAAAGAAAATTCAGGCCGTGCAAGTGACGACATTTCTTTGGCCCTTAATAGGTAAGTTTCCATTAGCATGTTGTACATTTAATTATTAGACGTAGGGTTAATGCGGTCTGTAGCCAATAAACGTGCAAAAGGTCAGTGAAAACCAAAATTTGTGACCTTATTAGCCTAACGCCCTCTGCTGTGAAAACCTATAGAGACTGTGAGTATCTTTGTTATCAGGAGAATATATTCAAAGCCTGTGCTATTGCATCATTTTAGTTTGCCGGGCAGAGAAATGGCAAGCTATTTAGAACGGTATTAAAAGCCGATGGTGGAGTATTATCTCCACATTGTAACTTCCCATAATTAGCACGAACTTGAATGGACTAATTCAATGTGTTCCTGAGGGCCTGCGTAGCTTGACATGAAATCTAAACTAATGGTTAATGGTGGCCCGACAGGATTTAATAGGTCACTAGAAAACAAAATTAAGAAGATTTCAATGGCAAACCGCCTGATATAATTAGAGCCAAAACATAGCTGTCCGCTGCAACATCATTTTGATTAGAGATTTAAATGTGTTTTTGACACTGAAATGCAGAAATGTTTACAGGATTGCAACATTTCATGACTGTTGTTCACACACGTATTTTAGGAAGCAAAGTGGGTCTTAAGCCCAGTTATCAAGATTGCCGATGTTGTAGAATTGACAACCTCGCTTTACTGCTTTAGCAACTGAAAGAGGTAGTATTACTGTGTAGACCGGTATCCATTAGAAATCAAAATGCTATACAAACGAAAAACCGACGCCACGACGACGCAGCGTTTGATATGATTCTCAACATAGCTGAGCAAGTATGTCCACCACCCTAGTTTCCTCTCGTATAGTATCCCGCACAGGCTAAAAAGGCTGGAGTATTCCTTAAGCCTTTCAATAAAGCAGATAAGCAGTTGGTTACTTATCATCTTGATCATGGGAGATCTATGCAGTACGAACAAACTCCAGCACAATTAGACATTAGCTGTTAAGGAGGCTAAGGTGTTCACTTTCTACTTCATTTTCTTCTGCTGACAAGGTAATGAAGAGTGCTGGTAAGAGGTTTTATAAGATTTCTGATTAGCCCTGAAATGCTCAATAAACTTGGGTAGCTCTAGGCTTTCGAAATAAACTAATTTCTCTAATATGAGCAAGGAACGATGCAAATGCTTGGAAATGTTGATCTTACACTGACAATGTCGATAGAAAAACCTTATCAAGCTCATCCGGCTAAGAGAAGCGCCTATCTCATGAAGGAATTCATCCGTTCTGCAACTTCAGCAAGTGGATCCAAACTGTTTTTATTCGATGTCCACGTGAACCCTCGTATGCCAAAAGAGGGTAACTGCCGAAAACCTTGCTATCTCCTCCTTATCACACTTATCCAGCTTGATCTCAGCTATGAACAAAATGGTTAATAGGGTACTGGTTGGAGGCAATAGCAACTGTTTTTGCAGATTAAGAATCTGTGCTGTTGGAAAAGAGTTAGGATTGCAGACACGCTATTATCCAGAGTGCTTGCTTTGTTGATATCATGGAATATCCTATTAATTTAATCTTCGCTTTAACAAAAGTATGTGAATTTTGAAAAGGAAGGATTGCATGGAAGCATTGCCTGGAAAATGGACAAATGTCTCGGTAATGCTACACAAAGCTTGTCCGTTGACTTAACCAATTCAATATTAAGGGTCCCAGCTATTTCTTGTTGTTTTAAACACCATCTAGAACATTCGTCTCTTTACAGATTATGATGTGGTGCAGTATATAAATATATGCACTGTATAGCGTACAAAAATTCTCCTACGACACTATTGCTCTTTGAATGTTGGTAAAATATGCATGTATGACACACACACACACAACATGCAGCATGAAGAACTGGTGTTGTCACCTAGATATTCTAAAGCCCTTACCTCACAAAATTCTATCCTTCCTACTGTCATTGCCAGTAGCTTATGTTGTACCGTTTATTGCCTATAAAGATACCTAAGATTTTGTGTGCAGTTTTTCGTTAAGGATTTTTGTACAGTTTTTACCGTGTAATTTAATCAACTGAAAGCGCATTTTCATTTCTTTCCGCCATCTATTCGCTCATTCATTGACTAGCATTTTTTCAGCAGCAAAATGCAATTCAATCTTGAATTTTTCTTCCTCTTCTATTTTATCTTGTTTTTCTGGCTTTTTCTTTTTTTTTCTTAGAACTTGTATCGCAACTTGTTTGCAACACATGACAGCACTTAGAGACTTCTTCCAGGGGAAGGGGAAGGGAAAGAAACCCAGTGTTTTTCCTTTTTTTTTTCGAAGAAAGTTTTACAACTTGAAATAGAAGAGAGTACTGTTGTGTGATGATGTTTTTTATTGTTGTCATGTAATGTGAGGTATGATATACAAAACAAGAAAGAAAGGAAAAGAAAGAAGAAGAAAAGAAAAGTAAGAAGAAGAAGAAAAAAATCAATCATTATAAAATATTTTTGTCAAATATTGTTGCAAGTAATCCAATATTTTATTCTGAATCTTATGGTTGGAAAAAATAATTGCATTTAGCATTGATTTCATCGATGATAGACAGACAGACTTTTACGAAAATGAAATTGTAATGGAATTCCATAGAAATATCAATTAATGTCATATATTGTGTGTGTGTTTATCCATGGGTAGCGGCAGTGCCTAGAATTTAATGTCAATCCCAAAAAATAATTTTTAAAAACTTTTTATGGCAATTAGTTGCCAGAAGAGGCTACTGAGACAAATGAAATGCCTTTTCTTTCATATTTCGCTCTATTTGAGATCACCAAGCTGGAGTTTGAACCACGAACTCTGGTCTAATAAGCCAACAGACTAGCTTCTAGACGACTAAAGCGAATGCTAAAGCGACTACTCGAATATAGGCTGATGGAGCAATTCTCACGATCGATTTTTTGTGATTCCTAAGCTATCACAGTATCCAGGTTGCTGTAGATAAGTTTTCATCACAGTTAAAGCTAAGTTTAAAGGCTCTGAAAGGTTCTGCTTTATCTCCAATTCTACTTCTTATATTTCTATCCTCACTATTTCCCTTTCTGTCTCTCTATTTTTCTCTCTCTCTCTTTTAGTTCCAATGCTATCAAGTTCTGATCATGAAAATGCAAGGTAATGTTCGCTGAAATCAGAATATTTTTTCAAAAGGTCGAAGAAGCATTCAAATGCGTGATTGTCTAAAGCCAAGCTACAAATACTTTACTGAATCTTCTCTATCTTATCGTACTATTTAAACCATTCTTATGGGACTAAAAACGAATAACGACTTTCATTGTCCAATGTATCGAAATAGGTTAGGTTAGCGCGCAGCTTGCCATTCACAGACAAATTCAATCGGTGGCCATATGGCCCATTGTGTTTCTCACTATGAGGTAAGCCCCCCCCCCCTTTCTATGATCCGTTAGTGTTGGATTTAAACCAGACGAGTTTCGAATGAAACCGAATCAAATTTTCAAAAGTTCAGGAAGTGGTTCGTTTGAGCTCACCAAAAACCGATTATGTGTGTCCAGAAATACAGGTCACTGCACCATTTTCTCCACATCATGGCAGCTTCTGTAGTAATACAGGTGGGACAAACTGAGCTTGTTAACGAAACTGTCAATAGCACAGTGTCCCTTTAGAATTCGCGTTAGAATGCGAACTGTTTTCTTGTCGAACTGACGTAGTCCAATGCTGGACACAGCAATTTAAAAATTCGGCTGCCAGATAGGACGAATCACTCATGGTATGTTGTGTTCCATGCTGCTTTTTCCAATTTGGAAAAGCATTCTTGTATAGGCGCATATTGAAATATATTTTGAGGATTTTCAACAGCGTACAAGAGAGAGAGAGAGAGAGAGGGAAAGAGCATATATATACGTAGTACATATCTGTCACGTATGTGAACAATTGATAGAACAATGAATTGTGCAGTGCATTATAGAAAGAATTTTTTCTTTGGACTTACTATCCCCCTCTGAAATGACTTACACAAGACAAACAGATTGAAATTAAATGTCAATTACATAAGTAATCCTGCTTATACAAAAAGACACACTTGGGCCAAAAAAGGGCACACTGTGATCCATTTTTCCGTATTATCAGAACTACTCGCAGCTTCTGATGAAGTGACTTCAACTGCCAATGTCCACGCCTGACATAAAAGACATACATACATAATGGATTATTATAACCCTTTAGTCAGGATTACTACCCTGCTTCTTACACAACTTATGTTGTGTGTTTTAATTTCATACATAAGTGGCGGGACGTACAGTTTAAAGTCCACTCCGAACTACAGATTTTTAAGAAGAAGAGAGACAGAGTTTTGGCCAGAAATCTGCTGCGAGAGGATGTTGCTGAAAAAATATTTTTTCGTATTTCGTTATGATCTCTGACCTGGCGTTTGAACCGTAGCTTCACGCCTAATAAACCAACACAATACCGAACGACAGATTGTTTTGACATGACAATTTTTTTATTTACTGCCCAGAGTTTTGCCAGAAATCTGCTGAAAGGCAGTAGCCCAAGAAATTTTCACATTTCGTTGGGTTAGAGATGTCTGATCTGGATCTTGATTTGCCAACTTACTGCAACAAACTGTTGTTCGTTGGAACCAAAATCTTTTTTAATGTCAAGAGCATTTAAAGTGCATGGCAAGTACAGTACAGTACAGTAACTTCTTATCAATTAATCTCCTTATATTGTGGCCACCTAAATTTGTCCCGAACATGAATCGATTCTGTATGGTTCGGTGTACAGGTGGTACAGTGCTTAATTAACAAGGCAGCACCTTTTGGTAGGTGGCAGTATGTAGAGTCGTGATCATTGGCCAGTGATTGCTACGCATTACAGAAAGAATTCGTTCTAAGCCACAACTATCCCATATGTAATACCATGTGCAAATTCACGCCTACACTACGGATTCAATGTAAATTTATAAATAAATGTTTTGTCTTTCAATGCTATTCTGATACTGCAATATATATGATGGCGCTGTCTAAGGAGGAAGAGATTGAAGTGGTCGACATACACCCGAATTTTACGAAGGCAAATGTAGGAAAAACTGATATACTGTTGGCTTAATCTTGACTAAGATTACATTGTAATGAACAACAGTCCCTCTTGGAAGCTCTGACAACTTTTAAATGTTTTAAAATTATTAATTGTAACTCCCAGTAAAGTTTTCCTATTTTAAACTGTCCACTTTTTATGTAAAGCCTCTCTTTATTATTACAATTTTCTATTGTAGTAGATTTTTTTGTAAGCATACCTCAATATGTCTTATTTTTTTGTTCATTCTTTGGTAACCCAATTTATGTTTATTTCTCTATCAAATCTCTCTCAGACCCTTTGAGCTTTTCTTTTCTTTTCTCTCCTTCTCTTTTCTATTTATACAATAAATACTTGCAAATATCTGCTTTTTAGATTTAATAATGCGGTTTCCTAACATTTTAAAAGGAACATGAAAAAATGGAAAGTTTTTCTTTTTTTCTTTTTGGCAAAGCATACGAGTAATGTGAACTTGTAACTAACAGTGGTATTAAAACTATAAGAGAGGTATGTTGTGTTTTCTGAAATCATTGCAAGTTTTTACATCTCAGCAGAAATCTGTGTGGACCAATTTTTAAATTGTTTTGTTTGTCATTCGTTTGGCATCATGATGACAAACAGTTAAAAACAACAATTTTTTTTTTTTAAAAGAACACGACTTTGCATTTCTAATAAATTTTTTCTCTCCCTGTCAGTATTACTAAAATAAAACGCTTGTGCTGCAGGGCATTGTATTGCATTTCCAATAGTTTTTTTTGTCTCTCCCCTGTCAAAACTCAAATAAAACGTTTATGCTGAGGGCATCCAAAATACCTACACTTTTACGAATTCTTCTTCTTCGTTTTATTTTGTTTTTGTTTTTATTTTTATTTTTGTATGCTCATATCAATGTAAGAATCTTAAAAGTCAAATCAACCCTTTATTATTATAATCTCATCTCAAATATAACAGAGAACAAAAATATAATCTAAAGACCGAAATATATAATCATACCGACCGGAATGGGTAGTTGTAGTTGGTAAGTTGTATGTGATTAAATTACAGTGTGTGACAAAAAATATGGCACTAATATGAAATAAAAATAATAAAAATAATCTATACATCCAGGAAATATAGCTCTTTTATTGAACTCAGCTGTTCAGAGATCGAAAGGACTTTACGACCTCGTTTCTGGCACCACTTGGTGCGTGTGTGCTAATTTTATACAAAGAAGAGAAAATACAGTTTAAGTGGCCTCCTAGCGATAGATTTTAGAGAAGCTTTTTCATTGCAATTTAATTTTTGCTCTCAGAGTTTTTGCCAGAAATCTGCTGAGAGGAAGAATACGCCTTAGAAAAATTGTTTCATATTTCCTTTCGTTGGAAGAGTCTGACATGGGATTTGAACCGTGGCCTCATATCTAAAAGCCAACATACTACATACTGCCCTAAGGCGACTAGACTATGATTTCGGGGTTAAGAAAAAAATTTTGTGTCCAACAGAAACCGAATTCAAAGTATGGTTCTCGCTCCCCACAGCTATAGAATTTTGTGAAATTTTAACCTATCGTTTATTGTACAATCAACAAGAATGCATAATGTTCTGCAATTCGAAATTTCATTTGAAGCCAAGATGCAACTTAACTCAGGCCGGTTAGAGAGTAAGCACCTACACAGGATAGAACTTAATCTGGGTGATTAGTTGCTTCACTTTTTTCACCCATTAAGGCGTTTTGGAATCGTCATAAACTGAGTGGTAATGAGTGATTTCCAAAGCTTATTTCGATAGGAAACTATCTTCGAAACTTAATTTATTTCATGAGATAAAAAAGGCTTCCATTGCTCTCTCAGCATAAAATAAAGTTAGAAAAGAAAATGATGCCGTAGTCTAGTACAAGTAAAGAATATGACAGCCAGGAGGCCCCTTTAGACAGTGTTAATCAAGTTGAAGTCGCTGTTGTCTAGTAGATAGGCAATACGGGCAGGCGGTGATGATTATTAAGGACGTAAAAAGTCACCGCATTGTGGTGATGTAGCGTGTTGATTTATTAACGAAAGCCCCTTCCTCTTTGCAGTCTTCTGGCAAAAACTCTTTCAACACGCAGACAGGACGGCTTGAAATAAGAAGGGTCTGTTTATAAGGTTAATGATAACAAAAATAGACTTTAAAAGTCTCAGCCAAACTGATAGGGGAAGGGTAATTAGTTATGTCTTCGTTTCAGTGTGAAGCAACAACAACAACAACAATTTTTCGAAGCTTGAGAGTAAAATCAAATTACCCGAGAGTTACTAAAAACTGATTTTCGAAACCTCACTCGAAACTGACACATTCTATCTACGAAACAGTGAAGCAGTTGTCAGACTTTGATGGACTGTTGGCTGGTGTCGAAAATTATGGAATAGTAGCAATGGAATGCTCCTGAGAGAATTGGATACTTTTAGGAACATTGATTCGGGGAAGTTTATACTTCCATTGATGGCTAGAAACTCAAAAGAATCTGTGGACATGTATAGAATCTTTTCGAGCTGTGTTCTAGCACGTTGGTTGAGGTTAATAGTGCATCTCCTACATAAAAGTTGACCATACAGAAGACCCTTTTGATTATTAAGGAGCACAATAGCTTTGGAAAAGTTATCGCAGCTACTTCTCTAGCTTTCCATACGGCTATTAAAGCATTAGTTGTACATGAAGAATATTGACCAGCGATAGTCTCACAAAAATAAAGGGGAGTATAGTGAAGTATTCACTTATTTGGTTACCAGGACACAGTGGAAGTCTAGAAACTATACAGTAGTCAATGGCCCTGATCGTAGAGATTAGAGAATTGTACTTGTCATTGGTCGGAAGTCAAAATGACCCATTGGTCAATATGCATGCTGCAAGCATAAGATTGACCCTATGCGGTAATAGCTTCGGTTTAGGGTTCGTAGAAAGAGTAATTCGAATCAAGATTTGTTAGAGAGAACATGGAAAATTTTGCTTAAATATCAAAGGAGAACCTCTGTGTCTTTGTAGCCGTATTTCTAATGAATTCTGTTAAAGTTTCTGAGAAGAAGAAAAAGGTAGATATTGATCCAGACGTATCAGCTATAGTGTGCAGCAATATTTGTTAGGACAAGTGCCTCTAGCATGGGATTACTGATATGTAATCAGATTCTCCATATGGTACTAGTATTAGGGCTAGAAAATCATTCATGGGCCATATTTGATCTACTCTACCATAATTCCTGTAGCCTTTACGCAAAATAATCCTTGTGCTTCAAATGAACTTTAAGGCACAGTGTAAGGTTAATGTGCGAATAGTTTGTTGTCGTTGACTGTATATTTAGCATCAAGTTTATAAAATATAACTGATATATGTATGTGAGTACATATGTAAGCTGACATACATACATACATACATACATATTTATTTATATTTGCGTATAAAAATGTTTCGTATATTTTTTTTCTTGTTATTATTGTACCTTTAAAGATGACTTAACAGCCATTCAAGCGCTTAAGATTATCAATATTTCGTTAAGAGTTTGAAAGAAATGAATGAACAAGAAATAGGAAAATGAAATGATGGTAAAAAGACGAAAATCAACTGACCATAAAGAAAAAAAAAAGAAAAAAAAATTGCTTATCAAGCACACACACGCCCACACTTATGTACGTATATGTGTATTATGCTTTGAGTATGGTTAATGAAGCTTAAGCGTCACTTAAGTTTTAGTTGTATAGGGAGGGGAAGGGCGGGTTGGAGTATTTAATTTTTGCAGTGTATGACCAAAAAGAAAACCATCTGCTTTCAGGATATTTTTAAATTCCCATAAAAAGGTTTTGAAATCTTTTATTTCTTTTCATTCTATTCTTTTCTTTTCTCTCTTTCTGTTTTAATAACGTTAATATATAAAATCCCTTAAAAATAATTAATTAATTTAAATTTATTATAGAAAACGAGGGGAGAGATGGAAAGGAGAACAAGAAGAAAGAATATCTTACATATGTATATTTAGATTATAATCTTGAAAACGTTTTAAAGATTTTTGCAAAAAGAACTTTAATTGAGGAAATGTGAATGAAAAAGGGTATTAAGGTTGAATAAATATTATGCACTCCACTCCACCGCATGAAGAGATGCGATAGGTATCGAATGCTAGGGGAAGATAAGATCACAAAAACCACATTGGAAACCACATTTCGTTTCAAATATGGAAAGAAAGTTAGTAATCAGTACTCAGCATTACAATCAAGAAAGATCCTAATTAAGGTTCCCTTTTGGCACAAAATGTGAGGTTTATTGAGTCCTCCCTAACCCCATTCAAAACCAAAAACCAATCAATAAATTCCGCTTTTAAAGGCTCAAACTAAAGATCAGAAATTGTGTTGGCAATGATTCAACAGTTCCGAAATGAAGCCAATAGTTTGTAAAAGGGTTTTTGAAAATATATCGTGGGAGACCACAGGATGCATTGCGTAGTAGGAGTTAGAAATGAATGAACGCCTTACATTAATTGTCATACTCATGTGATGAAAGCACATCAGTAGCAAGAGCTCCGAACTATAAACATATAAGCGGGAATCGTATAATAGACGAACAAACCGTGCTTCTTATAAAATAAAACACACCAGATAATAGAATCGCTAGGCTGCCGACTTCCGATTTTCTGTAAACCAGAATAGCAGCACTCTAGTTAAAAATCAACAAAACTTCGAGTGCAAATTCACTGCCAGAGTAGCTTCTCACGAATGATAACGAAAATCTGATAAAATACGTCTACATCATGCATGCATGTACGAGAAGGCGAAATGATATTGGAAATTCAGTCTATTGCGCTCTGTGTACAGTGTCTCATCTCACCATAGCATACAAAAAACACTATCTGGTCTTTCAACAGGGACTGACATCTTCTTAAAGCTACATCGGCCAAATTGGTCGCCGCTAATTCACTGTGTTTTGCCAAATCACCCTGAACGAATATAGCATTCATACACACGTGCATATAATAAAAACTGTTCCTTCAAATAAGTGTTCTGTTCGTGCAAATAGTGCACGCCTTTGCTGCAAAAGAGAACTATTCAAGTTCATCCGTCCAGTAAATGATCGGCCATCCATCACACGTCGACGAAACTATAAATCTACCAAAAACAAACAACATGAGAGTGTGAAGGAGATATCAAGAATGCCGAATTCGCTTTGCTCACAAGTACTCTCTCTTTTGCAGATCAAACTGGTGAACTTTATATCATGATTGATCCTGCATCTCGTTAAATTCAACTAGGCCGGGATCTAAAATTAAAAACCCACAGACAGTAACTGGTTTCACCAAATAGGCTCTGGAGAGCATTATAGGTCGGATGATACAAGTATTTTAGCCAGAAGTTCATGCTCTGGATACCCATGTCAAGAGGTTTTAATTGAATATACCGCACACCCACGATTTGAGTTCAAAGTCATCTTACTTGGGAGTAAACTAGCCATTGAAATCGTACGATTTAACCTCGTCAAACTTTTTCTTTTGGGGTGTTCCTTAAGGTCTCAAAAGAAAGCCATCAACTACAGCGATCTCAAAAACGAATGTAACCCACGCAAGTGTTCAAATTCAGCCTGATTTATGCGCCAGAGTAGTGGAAAAGTGGACAGAGAAGCCGTTGCGAATACATAATGACATCCATAGGCCTTTCCAACGAATACAAAATTTCAACAATATCGCACACACACTACGTTTCATTTACGTTTGATGGTAGGAAGCGAATAATTAAGGGCCCGATAGTATCCTGCATGTAATGGGTAGATGGGTACAGTCAATGGGGCTATTATTCTGACAGTGACACAATAGACTTCGTCTGCTATCATACATAGAAGGTGTTACCATTAAGATGATTAAAATCACAGGCGATAACATTTTATTGATCAGAGTTTAAAAGAAGTAACTCGAAGGAGTTGTTGAAAAACAAAGGAAGATTCCAGCCATAAAAGCTATTATGGCTGACGAAGAACAAAAATTACTCAACGTCTGGTACTACTCCTTTTAATCCTGACAAGCTATACTTTGAGATGAAAAAGGAATTTATTTACCTTGAGCTCAGTGTTAACAACGGCCAGCATGATTAGTCTTCAAAAATAAAGAAGAAATATGGGTGGCGTTAAGCCGAGCACTTGTTTTAGTAGCTTTAGGAGTTTTTTGAAAGCAAAGTTTTCATTGGCCTCTTGAACTGACATCCAGGAACACTGAAGGAGCGTCACTTGTAAAATGAGTAAAAATGAAACGTTGGACGACCTGTTGCAAGAGTGCAGTTCCAAGAGCAAAAACAGTCGATAGAGCGCCAGTAGGTAACAAAAATAAGAGAGCCCGGAGATTGATTGGATGGATAAAGTGGAATAGAAGGTTAGGACTACTCATTAAATTTGATCTGGAATTTATTTAGCCACTGCAGTCTCAAAAATGATTTCCAAAATTATATGCTACACGACCTTGCCAATATTTCTTAAAAAAGGACAGAGGAATCAAATAAAAACTATAATAACCCATTAAAAGCAACAATTAACGTACAAATTGCAACAAAAAAAAATGCAATTTAATGCTGTTGTTTTCTTTAAAACATAAAAAAAATGAAAATGAAATGCCATTAAATTGCACAGTTTCATGCAAATGAAATTTCCAAACAATGCAACAGTTGCATTGAATGAGTATGTATGCTCAGGCAAATATGCAGAAATAAACTAGACTTTAAGGAAATTACAGATAACCCAGTGAACATTTACTTATATTTACATTCATATTCATAGAGGTTTATATTAAAAAAGTCATTCAAACTGTTGCGGGTTTATCTTCTGACGGCATTGAAATGTTGAAATGCATTTGCAAATTCGAGCACACACAATTAAAACGTATGAGTACTTTCACAATTATATTATTAAGTTTAATTTATATTGCATTATTTCTCTCCCTTCTTCTTCTACTTTGAAAATTTCCTTTCATTTTGTCTTTGCTGTTTCGCTCTTGTGAAAAGCAGCTCTTGTAGAGATACACAATTACTTATGGGGTATTCCACCATAAAGTGGGATTTA